>JAAVUK010000340.1:0-107352 GCA_014899095.1 Fusarium buxicola
TAAAAGATTAACTAGTATCGTTATAATATAATAACACTGCCTTTTATAATAGTATAGAAAGGAGCCTTAGGTAGCTATAGGCTGCTATAGTAGGTCTTATAGGGCACAGGTCCCTAATATCCTTATATATTTCTAGTTAGAAGAAATCACCCTAGTAAACTAGCGTAGATAGTAAATCCTAACCTAACCTTAACCCTAGATAAAGTAGCTGGTAGTTATTATAATAACTTCACTTGTTTATTTAACTCGCGCACGGGCCTCCCCCGCTAAAACAGTTCCATACCTATAAGTTACCTAGTAGCCCTGGGTTGCCTGGTTCGGTCTCGGGCCTCGGACCTGGAGAATCGGGTGGCGCAGTCCTTCGTTCTCGGGCATCCTTACCCCGAACCCGGAGAATCGGGCTTCGGCTTGAAATAAACCTTGAACATGAGCTTCGGATCAAAAATTATAGCTAGAAGATGATCACGCATCTGGGCGTATTGGGCAAAAATCATACTAATTTCTGACTTCGCTAAGGCTATGCCAGTGTTCCAGAGTAACTAGACGCGTTACTACACTGCGACGTACCTCGCAGGCGTCATGCTGTACGACAGGCATTGTTTACGCATATAAATATCGTAGTTCCTCTTCTTACAATGTTCTACTCATTCCATATCAACCACCTCAACCTCACCACCACACTATCATAGCTTCATTTCAGCCCACAATGCTCTTTCTGCTCGCTCTCTTCCTCGCCCTCGGCAGTAGTGTCAATGTAGCCAATGCTCTTTGTACACCATGCAACAAAGGTGTCTGGCAAGACCTTGCACCAATTCCCATTGCTCCTCGACAAGAACATACGACCGTGGCCCTGTCCTCAGACAAATTAGCTATCCTTGGGGGGGTCGTTCCCGATACTAAACTTGTCACTACGACGGACATCATGCAGATCTACGACATTCCCGCCGATACTTGGTCTTCCGCCGCGTCCATCCCCTTGCCAATGAATCATGCCAACGTCGCCGCGGTCAGCGGGAAAATATACCTGCTTGGCGGTCTCGCTGTCGCCTCGGACGGTGCTTGGCGAGCGGTAGCTGACTCTTGGGTCTACGACCCTGAGCAGGATGAATGGATGTCAATCACTCCCATGCCAAATGGGACAGAGAGGGGCAGTGCTGCGATGGGCGTCCACGGTACAAAGATCTATCTCGCAGGCGGTATGACGACACTCGACATCCCAGGTGGCGGGTACCAAGACTCTGTAACAACTGTTTCTGCCTACGACACAGTTCGAGGGACCTGGTCTAGTTCTATTGACTTTCTCCCGGAAGGAAGAGACCATGCCGGAGGCGCCGTTGTCGATTCAACATTATGCGTTGTTGGAGGCCGGTATTTTGGATCAGCCAACAACAGAGACACTGTGTTCTCTCTGGATCTCTGCCATCGGAATGCTACCTGGCAAACCAGCTCAGCTCGGATGCCGACTGCACGTGGGGGAGTCTCAGCGGCTGCTATTGCAACTAAGATCTATGTTTTTGGTGGAGAGGGTAACGATGCTGAGGGCTCTGACGGCGTGTTTAATGAAACAGAAGTCTTCGAAACAGTTACCCAGACTTGGGAGGTACTGGGTCTGATGAAGTTGCCGAGGCATGGCACCTCTGCTGTCGCCGTCAACGGCCGCATCTACATTCCTGGGGGCGGTATCCACGAAAATGCCGGGCCTGTCAATACCACTGATGTATTTTGTCCAGCGCACTAGCCTCTACTTCTCAGCACCAGGTAGTCTCGCACTTGAATAGCAAGAGCTTGCTTTGTACAAGAGAGAAGAGCATGTAGATCGGACAGTCAATAGTGGACGAGATGATTCGAAGTTAGTAGTATAGTTAGCTGGGTTAGCTAGCTAACCTGGGTGTTGTTATTTAGTCTACATTTATACCTAGAGAGAATTGATTAGTATTACATCAAGGTCTTGTGAACTCGTTTTGGGACATGTATTGATAACGCTGGTGTTGCGATCAAGAGAAATCCCCGGGAGGCGTTGGACGATAGAGGCCCGCAAACGGGACCTGCAAAGTATCAGACTCTCCAATATATCAATCAGTCGGCAGGTCCGTCTGTCTGTGTGGCGTATGCCCATATTACCGGGTTGTATAGTATATTAGCAATTATACCACCTCGATTAGTCAGGCGAGTGTTTTGAATTAGGGATCGCATGGGGTTACTCCCCACTGATCCGTTTCTGACCGAAGATAACTGGCTCGCGAAAGTCGGAACAGAATCGACCGAGGGCCTTGTTCATGTGGCTACTCCGGCTTATTCTCGCAGCGCCCAGTTCCAAGGAAGAGGGTTTCAACTAATGTCTCAAGCACCGTATATCACTACTTCCATGATGAATATATCACGGTAAAAGGGAAGAAACCTTATTGAACCGAACTCGGCTCGCCTAGATGAGAATCTGAGGCGCTTGGACAAGGTGAGATATCCCGAGATACGGTAGTCGCAAGCGAAGCCTCAGCACGGCACAAGTCTGGTTTTATACTAAGACTATAGTAGCTAAAGAGCCTTTCACCAAAACCTCATTACCTTGCTCTTTCTTATTATAAAATCTAGACTTCTTCCAGAAAATACCAAGCCCAATTCTCCTATATATATTCCCATCGCCATTTTCGCTATTATCAGTCGCAGGAACAAGAAGCAACACAAAGTGTTCCACTTCTTCAGGTACCTCAACTACAAAAAGACAGGAGACAGTAGACATTTCGTGGCCAACAGGAAGACTGCTGTCCAAGAAGGCCTCTCCAAAAATCTCCTCGCTCTGTGAGGCTGCGATAATGTGATGTCGGGACTCCTGCGTCGTAGAGCGCTTCCCTAATGTGGCCTGAAGCATCAGTCCTCTGACCGTTAGGCGAGCGACTTTGAGCGGGGATACAAGTGGAATTCCATCCCACTGCTGATCAACCTCCAGGAGCTTAATCATCGAGACTGTTGGGGTTTGGTATGCGTAGCCCTTTATTCCTCCTTTCACCGACAACCAAGACCATGATGCGATACTTCCGGGTTCGCGGATGACACCACGAGACGTTGCTTCCCACGTCAAGCCGTTGGCTAAGTCTTCTGCCCATAATCCTGCCAAGTACTGATAGCCAGTTTGCTTTGCAAAGATGTCAGTTAGGCCGGTGATGGCGTTCCATTTGTCGCTTTCATATGTCAAATTGCGATTGGAGTAGTTCGTTACCATCTGATACCAGTGTCTCAGATAATTTTTGCCATCTTCGCCTGGGCCTTGATTGATTAAAGCAGCCCACTGGATCAAGCCATTGTCACTGAAAAGTGCGCCGTCAATCAGCCCGTCTTCTGTGGCGTAGCGGCTGGGACATTTCCAGAGCCATTGCTCTTCACCAAAACAGACAAGTCTCGATGCTAGCACGGCTTCTTGAAGTGTCCAGCCTCTGGTGTTAAGCGGCTCGGAGGTCTTGTCAATTGTTTGGTGCGTCTCCATCCTAACAATTGTGGTCTCCCCGTGTATGTTGACACATCGGGCGCTCTGGAAAGGACGAAGAAGCCCCCCTTCGGGTGTATGAGAAGAAGTGGCTGCCAGCGTGAGGTGTGCATTTGAGTACACAGAACCCATCTCAGCCAATGCGGCCTCCCAATCTTGATGAGAGTCCTGAATGATGCACACGGAATCTATCCACAAGTATCGAATCCCCAGGTAAAGCGTGGCGAGAATGGCTTCCCTGTGGGTCAACGGCAGCGAGGAAAGATCGATTCCTTGCTTGTGTGACTGCAGAGTGTCCTGTGTTGTTTTAAAATGGAGCTCTGGATCGGTGCCCCAACAGTAACTTAGAGCGGTGTAAGTGCCCACTTCTCCTTCCCAGGTCTCTCGCAGTTTGATGATAGCGTCATCGGAATCCAACAGTATGTCTGGGCTGCCAGTTAGGTCCAATACCCGAGTTGGGAGCTTGGTGTCACGGGTCGTGGGAAGAGACATAGAGCAGGTCTCGTGATTTGCGCATTCGTTGAGCCAGGTTTTCAGCATCCCCATCCGCTTGTAGGGTTTTGTTTGATCCAGCACATCATGAGGTATCCAGAAGCGTCGAGTAGCGAGCTCTCCTATCACAGACGTCAGATGTGTCCTATAGAGCTCGAAAGGAATTTTACCAAGTCGAGAGGGTGTCGTTATAGTCAAAGGGATTCCACAATTGGTGTAAACCCTTCTACACCCAGCACTGCCAACTGCCATAGTGTATCTTGCGTGCTTCGTCAATTCGACAGTTACGGGTCTCGCGGTGCTGTTTTCATCACATAGCTCTGGATCGCCCTGTTGATATCGAGACACGAGCCAAGACGAGCCCCGTTTTATGCTCATTTCAAGCCATTTGCAGATTGAACAGGTCTCGCCTGAATTAATCAGGCACTGGACGTTGGGCTGATGCTCAACAAGATTGGGTGCATCTGGATGTAGCATGAGTTGACAATATTTGCAGATCCCATCTGAAGTTGAACTCGTGAAACCCCATTCGTCAGGTGAAATAGGGGTTCCCAACTCGGGGGCTGGTCTGATGTCCTCGATATCGCTTCCTCGAAGGCCGAAAATACAAACTTCTTCTGGCGGCTTTAAGCTATAGACCAGGAGAGTTTTAGGTTTGGGTGAAGGAGGCGAGTCTTCCGAGGTCATGATTCCCACGATGGTGCCAGGACAGGCGCCTGGTTACAGTTTATCAAAATAATTCAGTGAAAGAATGGATGACGGAGCGAGGTGCAATGGGAACAGGGTTATTGAGTAATCACGTGATAGAGTCTGAAGTCAGCTAGTTGATTAGGCTAAACGTAAGAGCCCTGGAGCGGTATCACAGGCTAACTTACACAATGTATTGGTGCCCGACGCTTATGCCTAAGCAGCACAGAAACTAACCCTCGCTTTGCAGATGACTATCACGTACACTCCGAAGATGGTTCCGGACATTGACGGTGTTAAGAAATCTAATAGAAAGTTGTCTGTATGCTTGTCTGTCAATAGAGCTATGCAATCCATGTCGTTCTCTTAAGTTGAGTTCTACGTTAAACTCTCTCCCACACGAGCTTTTCCCGTCTCTTAGCACCTTGGGCGAATCATTAGCCTATACGAAACGCCCTTTATGTCGCCTAATCGCCAGTACTGCGGAACCCGCCCTACTCCGTTACCGACGAGAGTACTGGATCTCGGGTCGGTTGAAGCCGATGAAGATCCAGTTCTGGTGATTTCAAATAGCTATAGAGCTATTGCTGAGGGAAGAAGAAATTCCCCAGACATCCGCCGCCGATTTTCAGCAACATCAATAAGGCACCCCTGTCCAGTCGCTTCCAAAAGCTTTCAGGGATGCAATTCTTATTACGAAAACTCCTGGTTTCCACTATCTACGGATTGATTCCATGTGCATTATACAAAGTAGCCCTGAAGGTTGGCAGCGGGAATCTACTCGTATGCGCCATGTTTATAGGAATGCTTTGTTTACAATATTCGCACGATAATCATCAGATCCCTTTGTGGGTTGTTTTACCCGACGCGATGCTTTAGCCCATCGACCAATTGCCCTTCTTCTTTATAACGAGCAGGGACTTGTTCTGGTAGAGTTCTTGCCCATTGTGAAGACACGGTCTTTTGTTTCAGTCCAGCGACATCAGTATGGGAAGCAGAGCCGTTCTAGGAGAGTGATATCCAAAGGGAGTCAAATTTCGCACACTTCAAGCGACTTTTTGTCGATTACAATACACGACCAATATCACAAGGGAGACGACCAGCCTAAAAACCAGAAGAATGGCGTACGATATTTGGTATGACTTGGCGGGTCAGAGGACACAACCAACGTTTCCTGCCTTTCTAGAAAGGCTTTTCGATATATGAGGACAAAAGATGCAGCTGTGATTGTCATGATGCTTCGTACCCGTCGGGGTCTTCTTGAAGCCGTAAATCTTCACTATGTTTCCTGGATAGATATATGCGTCTCTTGCGTGGACTAAGCTGAACTCATCATCCTTGCTGGATGTCTATCCAGGGCATTAGGCGGATATTAGACATGATTTCATCCCACGAGACCGACTCCTGCTCTTTCATGTCGCCAGTTATCATCCTCATCGAGGTTGCGTGGTCTTGGTCACTGGATTCACTGATGCTGCAGAGAACGAGGAGCCAAAGGCGGACGGTTTGTAGATCGGGACTGCTGTTCCAGACACGTTCCGTATCGAAATTGCTCGATAGCATCTTGAGCAACGTTGAGATACGTGCTTTGGCAGTCCCGGGATAGGAGCGACACCTTCGCTTCACCCGTATGATCCAAATAATGGCCCCAAGCCGAAGCGCCTCCAAAATAACGTCACAACGCGTCGTCGGCTCCGATGATCTTGTTGGCCGTTGATCCAGCAAGTGATGAGTGACTGGGTTTAGAAGGAAACCCATTTGCTCTTCATCATCCCAAATGGCATCACCTTTAATCGCCAGCTCGACCTGGAGCAGTGTAGCGAGCGCATTCAGGTCACCCATACAGGACATTACGCTTGTGAATCGCGAATCTTGCGTGTTCTCGTTGTTGATGACGCTGATCAGCGGAGCGGGCAGCATCTCCAAGCCCGGGTAATGGAATATGCTGGCGCTGGCGCTGGCCATGTTCGCGGCTAGTGGAAACAGTGGTTTTGTGTCGTGCAGCAATGCTGCCGTAATATCCACCCTGAGTGACTTTTTAGTATTTCTATAACAAAGTCCCTTCAAGAACCACAACATTTGCGTAGACGATCCATACCATGAAATCATGAGCATCAGGTCCTGGTTGGCCTCCAAGGTAGAGATGCCACCTCTTGCCGCAATCACTGTCCACACGCCCTTGACATGGATCATCGCTTGGTCAAAATCTAGGCTAGTAAACTGATTCAACTTCAGCCGCATGCTTAAGAAACGGGCCACTATGATTGGAAGCTTACATTGTAGCAAATCAGTGCCAGCACCGCGTTGATAACACTATCAGACGTCGCGCTGCTCGTATTGGAGCTAGCAAGCCTGGACTCGACGCACTGAATAGTTAGAAGGGAGCGCTCCAACGCCAGGGACCGGAGCTCTCTCGCTGATCTACGGTATAACGGGATAAGAACATCAGGCGAAGTAAATATCTGTTGGTAGTGCTGAAGGAAAGTGGATTTTCTGAAGGCGAAGGGGAACCAGAAGGTGTTTGTCGAGCAAGCTATGTCCTGAGATTTAGCAAGGGGTGAATAATCGAATCGACGGAAGACTTGGGTATCTTTACCGGAGCCCATTGCATTCTTGCCCGCGACCATCATTAAAGTAAATCCATACGCCGAGAACCAATCTTCTCCCCATTCCTTCTCAAAGGCGGATAATGCATATAAGATAGGCGGCATCGCGTATGGTGCAGTGTATGGTGCGACCAGATCCTTCGTAGGGGCTTGTAAATAGTCATCATCCCGACTCGTCGAATCTTCACCTTTGCGAGTGCTCGGTTGAGTATTCGAAGCTTCTGCCAAGGGCCATATTAAGGTGACGAATTGGAGGCCCTTCGATGGCTTTCTTCGAGACTTTCCAATATCGACCATGAGATGGCGACGAACCCTGGAATCGAGCGACTTGCTGCGGGTGCGACGTGAAGTAGGATTGCCATCATTAGCATGCAAGAAGAGGAGGCGTCTGTTCTTCGAGGGCTTCTCCATCATCAGCTGTTGTCAAATACAACTGAGCGATAGATAGAGAAAAGGACCAAATCTCGGGTGAAGGGCGTTCGGAAAGCCTCACGATGAGACAGGACCCACTCTGGCACACTTGTTTCCAATCGACAGCAGTTATTTAACTAAGAGGAATCAGTGAGCTTACTTCGGCTGGACACCTTAGATGGGTGATTTCAAATCAAAAGCGCAAGTAGATGATTGATAATCATACTAACATGATCCGACTATCACTGGTCAGTAGCCACCACCCCTGCAGATTCTTGCCATTTTCGATATACCATTGACCCTTTTCGGCGACTGGCCAAACGACAGTCATATGCATCTCGTGTATGGAACCGAACCAGGTGCCAACAGAGTCCAGTTTGCCTAAGCTGCTTTGGTGACACCGTGATCCTGTTGAGGCAACGTCAAACCCGAGAGACTTGCGATCGCTTCACTGTCTGGGCGCAGAGCAAGATGAATCGTGACATACGTATGGTCGCACGGTCGCTCACCTTGCGAGCTCGATAGGATCATGGGGGAACGAAATGCGTATAAATATGAAGCAAGAACCGCCCGTAAATGAGAAGGGTCAAGACGTGAAAAGCAGATTCATCACGACTTGCGACCTCACTATTGGCTTCCTCCTGCACGACCTAAACGCTGCTCAGCTTTGACTTTGTCCACTTCATTGCGCCAACGGCTTACTCACCTTCGCCCACCAGGAGCACAGAGATGATTACACTATACTGTGAGGGCACTCCCAACCCACTCAAGATTTCCGTCGCGCTGGAGGAACTGGGCTTGAAGTACAACGTAGGATTCCCATGCATCATCGCTCCAGATCCCGAGAAAAAGGGCGAATAGAGATCTTGGAAACACTGACGCAGTTCGTATGTAGGTATGCGCAATGAAGCTCTTTGAACACGAGCAGAAAGAGCAATGGTACCTCGACATCAACCCCAACGGCCGCATTCCGGCCATCGTCGACACGGACGAGAGCGGCCACGACCTCAAGATCTGGGAAAGTGGCGCCATCTTGCAGTATCTCGTGGACCGGTACGACAAGGACCACAAGATCTCGTATCCTCATGGCAGCAAAGAGTACTGGCAGATGACAAGCTGGGTAGTTTTTATTAATTTTCCCATTCTCAATTGTTGAGGGGAGGGCAATCTCTAACCAGGGACATTCACAAGCTCTTCTGGCAGGTGAGCGGCCTCGGCCCCATGCAAGGCCAGGCAAATCATTTTGAGAGTATGTTTCTGACCATGCTACAATTGCATCACTGGTCTGGGGCGATAGAAGGGAAAGGGCGTCACTGAACTGAGATAAACACAGTGTCCGCTTTTGGCGACTATCCATACGCCTTGAACCGCTACGTCAATGAAACGCGCCGTCTCTACCGCACTATGGACAAGGCCCTTGCCGACAATCCTTCCGGATACCTCGTTGGTGATCATCTTACCATCGCCGACATTGCTATTTGGCCGTGGACCACCGCGTACAGTAAGAAGTGTCCACTCGATGGCGTCTATATGCGAGACACTAACTGATAGCGCGTTGCAGAGTACAGTGGCCTATCCCAGATTGACGAGTTCCCTCACGTCAAGGACTGGATGTATAGGCTCCTCGGGCGCCCTAGGTTCGAAAAGGGTCGCAACGTGCCGAATCTTCATATTTACCTCCAGCTCAACGAGCTGCCGGACGAAGAACTGAAGAAGCTGGGGAAGGAGAGATCGAGTTGGGTTCAGGAGGCTATGAAGCGCGATGCTGAATGATGAGGGGGCCATCTGCTGTACGGCTTCAGCCTCGACCGGTCACCTAAGCCGTGGCTTCTTTCATGCTCGCGGCCCGGCATACCAAGCAAGGGCATTGTCATCAGGAAAGGGAGGATACCGTCAACTGGTTCTCGTACATATGTTCCCCTTGCAGCAATCATGTCAATTAGAAAAGAGTTCGACTCGTACGAACGCGCGCGCCGTGCGACGCGATTTCTGTTTTGCGATGTGATACAATGACCTAACGGCTGGCAACATTTGGCGCTCCACCCACTGAACCTAAGAAGCTAAAACTGTTCTTATTAGCCCATCCGGACGGATCAGAACAATCAACTATATTCCATCTGGCCGAGGTACTGTAAGACGTTTGAGTGTTTGAGTAGGGTGGAATTCTGTAAACCACCCTCCTGTCAGGTGCGAAAAGCGGATATAAAGAGTAAAAAAGGCTTAGCCCAGCTAGCAGCGATATAGCTGAGATACAAAAGATGACTGTGTTCATTCTTGGCCTCCTTTCTTTCCTCTTCATGATCGCTTCCTCTTATAGTCATTCCTGCCCCTCATCCGGCCGACATCTCTTAGTATTCCTCAGGCCTTGGCTGCGACCCCGTCGCTGACTCCCCCGCGCTTTAGAATCACGAAGGGATGAGAGGTAACTACAGCAAGCCATAATGGTCGGGCGCTGTCTCGGCCCTTCCATCCAAGCGTCATGACCAACTAAGTGGCGAAGACAAAGAGGTGTTGCCTCAAATAGCGGGGGAAACGCGTGAGACGCGTAGATACGTAGCGTTACCTGTTCTTTCATCCATTAGATCGCAGCTTCAAGCGTACGTGTCTCTATGTCTCGCAATATCTTCGCAGCTTCAATGCATTCACGACGCACCGACGGGCCTGATGGTTCGTGTGCTGCTGATTGCTCCGTTGCATTTGCAGCAAGAGAGATCGGCATCCGGACGACCCCCAACTGCTCCTCGGCGGCCGCTTGCAGGACGGCAACGGCCCAGAGTCTACTTGCTTGCTCCAGAGGATGCCCCCGAATCAACGTCGGGAGATCGCCCGCCTTGTGGGTCACGTCCTCTTCTGCCAGAACATCCTTAGCTTGTTCTGACCGTTCGGATTCTGCAGGAATTGGAAGTCCAGACCCTCTCAAATGTAGTCGACAGCCCAAACAACACATCATTAGATGGTACTTCCAAGACGGCAAGCAGGGGAGAGGTCCGGATGATCCCCGAGACGCTATTGTTGTGGAGAAAGACGAGTGGAATATTTACCAGTTTAGCGATACTAGGCGCCTCAGAATGGTTGTTCTGGGAGCGAAGAGGTAATAGAAGGAGAATGGATGCTCTCAGAAGGCAATGGCCAGAACTGTATATGCGAATACAGGCGTTGTCTTGAAACTAAAGCATACAGGCCTCTATGATATCGGAGTACTGAAGCGACAATCCTGAAACAGTCTTTAAGAATTACGACGCCAATAGAGATCTTGTTAGTCGCCCACTTGATGGTCAGGAGATTATGTATCGGTGTCAGCCGTGGTATAGGCACATCCGTTAAAAACGGCGGTGATCTCCCCATCGCACCACGGCATATAGTTAAACAGATGGAGCAAATTGTGTAGCCAGCGGTTAGGATTCATTTTATCACAAACTGGCTATAAAAAGAAAGCAGGGCAGAGGTCAAAAACAGAACGAGTGGCGCAATAAACATACCCTATAAATAAAAGTTCTAGAGCTGAAAGAGCTTTAGCTTGAAAGTAGTTCGATTGTATCGCAAGTTGAGATGCACAAATCCAGCGAAGCCTTATAAGAGATGCTACCAGCATGTGAATCGAATAGCTAATGTTTATATCCTTGTATAAGAGCTTAGACACAGGATAGGGCAGAGCGTTTTCAAGAGAGACCTGAGGGGCATTGGCGGAATGATAATAGATAATAAAGACACGATTCAGCCATAGCGACTTAAAAGAGACAAGATAGAAGCTACACAAATATTACACATATAATGAGAGATTAATATAGATATCCTTCTTTTAATATTATATACTAGCTAAACTAGACTTTAATAATAACTGTTAAAGCGGGTTATTATCTGTTTCTTCAAGCTAGCTTTAGCCGAGTATATATGTAGCATGAATAGAAACTCCCGTTTATAGTTAGCCACATATTAGTACTGACAGATGGTGTTGATGGCCCCAAGGATGACCGGTGCTTGGAGCTGGCGGGAAGGCTCCTGGACGTGTTGGATACCAAGGGTGCAACTAGTGCTCTCACAGGTGTTATTTTTCAGCTCAGACGGCCGTGATTATGAGGTCCCAGAAGGCTTGTTGGATGGGTTCGGGATGCCGTCTGGATTCAGCTCAGCGTCTGATGAATCTGACAGTTGGGATGATGAAGAAACTGGTACCGGTTGTAGCTAGGTCAACAATCTCCAGTTGATCAAGCCAACGGCCATTGGATATGAAACAGAAACAGTCGTAGGGTAACAGTCCGAAGAGTAACAATGTCATTATCTTAGAAGAGGCCTCAAAACCCATCAGACTCCCGACAGGCTTACGCGGTGTCGATATGAATAAACGGTACTACCTACAGTGCCCAAAGTGGAAAGGCTCGCGAGCTGCTGGCGTTGGGTCGGCGGCCACTCGGCGGCCGCCCATTGCTCCGCGCATAAGCGCTTGAAGCAAAGCAAACGAGTGTAGCTGCTTTAGGCAACCCCACCGGCTCCAGAACCACACCGCCGTGCTAAGATTCCAAATACAGTAGCTACCGACATACTACAGTCAGCACTAGATGGGATAGGGCGACTCATGGAGCACTGAGAGTTAGACGATGATCACTAGCTTCTGCTGATATAAATATAAATATACAGATACAGCCGCCCATTCCCACTAAAACGACCAACTATCTTGCTTCACCTTGGACGCAGCATTCAAGACGTAACAACGATGGCGGCCACCCTGGAATCTCAGATCGAAGAATACCGCCAGTCATGGAACTCGGGACAACTGGTCCGACTGTCTGGCCACTGGGCAAATGACGGCCTAGACTATTCCGACTACTGTAAGTATTTTCTCTTCTGCTGTATCTTAGTTGAGTAGCTATTAACTGTATCAGTGACCCAGCAACTTCATATGGACAAGAGTGTAGCGAAGCAAGTCATTGGCGGCATGCTGTCGTTGGTCGGAGATATTGACGTGATCACTCGCAGCCTAAGCGGCACGACAAATAATGCAGTATGGGAAGCCGAGATTAACTTTACTTGCTTCGCGGATTTCCCTGGTTCGCCATTCAAAAAGGGAGACCGGGCGAAAACGATAGGGGTCAGCCTAGTTGAGTGGAACCTGGACGGAAAGATTACCAAGCAGAGTGATTACTTTTGCTGGAGCACCTAATAGCACAGCGTTAGCCTGCTGCTTGGAGTGGCTGCCAGGCATATGTGCCTACGAGCTGGGGAAATCTGGTATGGCCGTTCAGTTTGCTGGTCTCCGAGCACTCGAAAACCTTGGATAAGCACGCTGTCAGCTCTATGATAAGAACCTGACGCTTGAAATAGCTGGATCTGGTTCCCTTGAATGCTCGCGAAGTACCCGGCTTTCCTATGGCAATTTCAGTATTAATCCCTTATCATGAATTATATCTAACGAGATTTAATATGCGTTTTATTTTAGTCTGTTAATGATTTAGGCACGTGCTTCTGGGCTTCGATATCGGAATTTTCACGCAACTTCCTAACCCTAATTAGAGGACATCGTCTGAGCACCCTGGCAGTTCGCATGTGTCTTACGCGCCACCTCATCATTCACCTACATCACTGTTTTAGCAAAATGAGAGGGCTATCTATACTTGACTAAACCTTTAGTACTAGATGCTACCTTTATATATAGCTATAAACTTAGATATCCTAGTTGAACTATGTAAAGAATCTATAAACTCACGCATAAGCTTAAATAATGTCAAATTATGATGGTCTTATCTATGCTTACTGCTTGCACGGAATGGTCTACGGAGTCATGAACAAGTGCAACACAGATAGCAAATTGGCTTATGGCCCGCTCATGAACATCGCGCCCCGTCTGAACACACCAGCAAGGTGATCCGCTCTAGTATTGATAGTCACCGCATTTGATAAACCCGGGTCCCAGCTTTCGTTAGCGCTGTCCTGATTGGGAGGCGAAAGGTGAAGCAATGTGGTGACACGTAGGAATTGCTCGCGTATCCATTCGTGCTGTCCAGATGCCAGAAGTCTTGTCAACTGCTCGTTGTCATCTTTTGCGAATAAATTTAAGAGTCAACTGAGCGGGCTTATGATATGCCAGGGCCCTTGTGCAATGATGTGACGCCTGTGCTTGTCTTTTGACGTTGATGCGGTTGTCAGCGACTGCGGAAATTGTCCCAGGCTGTCTCGGGAAGGTAGGTTGTGACAGCACAACGAGGTGGAGAAGTTGTGGAAGTCAGTGATATTCATCAGCCGTGTTCGGTTGCCGAGGTGGAAGTGCACACTGTAGCAAATTGCATCCACAAGCTCCTGGAAAATCTGCCCATATCCGACGAGGTCTTCGGCAACAACCGTTGATTCTCGTGATTCTGGGTGCGATGATTTGAATCTGATCTTGACAAGTGCTAGTCTATGCACGCACCATAGATTTCATATATTTTCAATCTGTGATGAAGGGCAGATCTGGCAAGTAGACCGGTAGGCCGGGATGGATATATCAAAGTCTTGTCCGCGGGTAAGTCTGACTAGCTGCCAGTGTTCCGGCACGCTCCAAATCCAGGTCAAAAGTTGCTTGTCGATAACTTTTGCTTCGTCTGCAAAACCTCCAAACGTCCCCAATGATGCTGATGTATGATGTGCATATCTAGCCTGGAGGTCCGCGACCGTCGCCCTGATGGCATCAAGTGCTGAGCTAGGATTGCCTTATGCAGTCAGAAGACGGCCTCTACCTATCCAAGATGAAATGGTGCCATTCACGCGACGCTCCTGACGCATGGCTGATGAGATCTCGGCATGGGTTATGAACCTTCGAATTGATGCGATAGTTGCCTGATCCTTGTATGCGTCATCGGAGCTCAACAATGGAAGTAAAGATAGCCCGCCGCTATGATATATCGGCGTAGCTGAGCGATAGCCGTATATTGCAGCGATATTCTCATACCACTGCAATGTCAAGATCGCCATTGCAGTCGCTGACTTGGTCTGCTCCACGGAATCTTGAACAGCGCTTCGAAGACCCACGACAGCCGTGGGAGTGACCGCGGTTGACCATGATGAAAACCCGATGAACATACAAAAGAAGCCAACACCTCGATTAGGACTGTGCCACGCTGCTTAAGTTGTAGCGCGAGATATATCCACACCCAGACAGCTGCTGTACTGGATAGAGTTTTGCCAACAAATGGAGTTCAAAGCCATACCACACCACAACCGCGTACGTTGTACACGTGGCCAATCATGTATGTCCGTTGCAAAGCACCTAGACTACTCAAACAGGCTTATACTAGTATGTTACTAATCTGCATTGAATATCGTGGATATTCAATGTGTGAGTGCCGTTGACGTACTGTACTGAGAGCACAATCAAGTATAAGTAGACAGGAAAGGCCTACGATGCAAGAAGAAAAAATACACCATCGTTCCATTAATCTTGCGCATCATTACTGACGTCTCCGAAGTGTTCGTCCGTCGCATTACTTTCACTAAACATGAAGTTCTCTACTTACACCAGCTCTCTCTTCGTGGCATTGGTGCTTACCGCCGGAGCCACCGACAACACCGGCGAAGGCGCGCCTATGTTTTAATTGGGAAACAACACCGCCTTCAATTTTGAATATCTCGTTGCCCTTCAGAACTCACCTTCTGGCGGATCTGACATTGGCCCTGTCCTACGTGCTGTCAAGAACATCAAGAACGGCGACTTTCACTCCTACCACGAGGAGTTCCACAGAGGCGCAGGCCGAAGACCCTAAGAATAATTATGACCCTAGCAACGTGAGAGACTCGTGGTTCTCTGCCTCTCACTACTTCCGTCGAGCCGATGTTTACATCCATCGCAACTGGAGTAACCCACTCATAACAACTGTATGGGGTGAGCAGACTGCGGCCTTGGACAAAGCACTGACTGCTTTGACTATCCCTGGCAAGCGTATCCAGCTTCCATCTGTTGAGAATAATATCACTGTTGAGGCAATTTGGTACTCGGCCTCCGAGGACCCGAATGCCAAGCTCCCTACAATGATTGTTGGCAATGGCTTCGATGCTGCGCAGGAGGACTCGTGCCACTACTACTGCGCACCCGCTCTTCGGCAACTCCTTTGGCGGCTATCTCGCTGCCCGTGCAGCGGCTTTTGAACCTCGACTGTCCGCGGCTATCCTGATTGGTGGAATCTGGGATTTATATGCTGGATACTCTAAGTAGATATCCGAAGTGCTTATTTGCATCTACGAATCTGGTAATTACACCCGGTTCGATGATAAGATCCTCTCTCTGCGCGAAGCTGGAAAGCTCCCTACCTAAACCGCCTGGGGTTTGGACTGCGGTCTCTAGGCGTTTGAAACTCACTCTCCATCCGAGTTTTTCGACCTGGCTAAGCAGTACAGAATCGAGAGTGTTCTTCATCAGGTTGACATGCCTGTCTTTGTGGGCGACGCTGAATTTGAGGATATCTTCAAGGGCCAGGCGCAGCAGGTTAAGGATGAACTGGGCGATAAGGATACTTTCCACGAGTTTACGGGAGTTGCTGGGTACCATTGCCAGTCAGGGGCGCAGCAGGAGTTAGTGCGTACGATCTTTGCATGGTTAAACAAGACTTTATAAGATGAATTGCTATCCTATAAGTTGGCATTTCCTTATACTTCTCTTAAAAACAGGTCCTTTAGCTGTCAAGTTCCTACGCTGGCAGTTGCAACGTTTCTCTGGAGGAACCTCCCGAACAACCTGGGCGGGCGAAATTCTCAGAACAGTCTGCCAGATGAAGACCCCGAGTCCGGAAACCTACTTCCTTGGTGCATCTCTGCTGGCTATTTTTGTCTTGCTACTGTTACTGCCTGTGGAATTGGGTGGCGAGGAGGTACCTTGGTCACATCCCCTTATTCCTGGTCCTGTTGCAGCTGCTGTTGTATTCCTTGCACTCTTCGTATTTGTCGAAAGGAGTTACGCAAAAGAACCAATCTTAGATCTAGATTTGTTCACTCAGCGCGACATAGTTCTCTGCTTACTCATTGTTTTGTTTCAATCCGCTGCTTAGTTAGGGGTCTATGTACATTGCCTGTTGCTCTCTTAAAGGCAAGGTGCTTCTATAATAACAAGGAACATACTTTTTCTATATTATAAGAATTATAACCTAATACTTATATAATTACTTAACTTTTAGCTTTCTAACTTACTATAAGAAATACATATACTAGACATATTATAAGAAGTTATCTAAGTCCTTAGTAGTAATAAGAACTACTTTCTTTTCTACTTATAAGATAACCTACTTAAATAATAACTATAGTAATAAGAAGCTATTATACTATTTTTAATATAAAGAAGAACTGTTATTAGCGATATTAATAGCAAGGCTAGCCTCGCTAGCGACTATATAAAGAGCTACTTAATTAATATTTATCTTAATTATAAGCATCTTCTAGCAGTAGGTGTGTTTTACCCAGTGCTGGGTTAATAAGTGATATCACTATCTTTCTTATTAGCATTTAGAAGATCGAGATCAATTGCTATCAGTAAACTTAGTTTAATTACCTATCTGTAATAATCAGCAAGGCGTTAATTTATCGCACAGCTTTAAATCTATTTATCTATAATTACTTAATTTCATATCGTTAATTTCTACTCTAGCTTACTAATAAGAATTTCCTCGTAGTCTCTTAGTATCTCCTAGACCAGCACTTGACCCCGTTCTTACTTATCTAAGCTATTAGACGAAAGTTTTCAGCTAGCAAGTTACTATAAGCTGGCATTATCCAGGTCACTTATTGTGGTTTTCTTTACCTGCCGGGGGCCGAAACCAGATACAATGGGCTTGTGATGCTTGGAAGCTTCCTGGGGTTCAGCGTGGCCTCAGGGCTGGCTCGGGGCTGGCTCAGGTTAAAGCGGCATCAACCTAGGTTTACGGGTGAGAAGGAAGATAGGAACCATCTAGATTTGTGGCCTAGTTAGTCTATTATACCCACTGTGTAATGATATGGGATTATCGCGACAGTTATGTAAAATCTACATTTGATGCTCGTCCGCAGGATCGCTATTAATCATATTCCAGTCAGAGAAGATATCCGAGTTCAGACTGATCTCTCCAGTAGCAATCGGCTTGGTCTTTCCAGTCCGTAATTCTTCGTAACTGCTATACACAGACGCCTTATGCTTGAAGTTGGGCACCAGAGATAGCCCTGATGCATTGAGCTTGACGACTTGGTGTTCAGGTTTGATTCCACCTTCATCGACGAATGGCCTTCGGAACAGTTAGTCATAATTCTTTTCATACAGTCAAGCGTTTGAACTTACAGTGGCTGGATGCTCTTCTCAAAAACATCGTCAAGTACTGCGACAACTCCTTTGGCAAGCTGCTCATCACTGAGGTCCGGGTCCAGTTTGACATGGACACGATCTCCACTGAACATCGCATTGGGACTAGTCTTTAGAACGTGGTCGATATGAGACTCAGCCTTACTTCCGTAAAGATAGAATGGCATCCTTTCCGGATAAGTTCGATCAAGAGCATCGAAAGCCATAGACTCCTTGACAACAACGCGGATGTTGGAAAGCTTGAACGTTGCTAGAGGAGGTGTCTCAGGCCCGGGAATTCCCTCATCCATTCGCCAGTCGACACAAGCACCAGGCTTTAATAAGTTGAGGAGTTCCTCCTCATTGACATTGGCTGAGGTGTAGAACTTGTCGGGATTCTCCTTGCGCAGCTTTTGATAAAGGGACTTGACGTCGTCCGGGTAGTCCGCTGTGATAATAAGTTGCCAGCGGTGGACTGCCATGTTGAACATGGGCATATGCACGAGGTGGATCTGGTTGAGGCCTTGCATCACGAAACCGTGGATTGACGGTGTAATCTTGTTGCGAATGACACAACGCTAATATCGTTAGCCTCTGCATACAATGAGGAGACGAGGAATGAATCCACCCTGAACATACATGAACTTCTTCCTCTGCAATGGCTCTGAAGGACTTGGTCATCTCCTCAAGAAATGAAGAATCACTCGGCCACGGGCTCATTGTAACGTTGACAAGGAACGTCAAATCACCATGGGATTGCTTCGTTCCATCATCTATCTCGAGACGGCGCTTGTATCTTTCAAGACACTTCCCATATGCCTTCTCACTGAAAGAAGACGAAGTCAGGAACATTGGGCGCTTTGACATGGGAATGTCGTCATCGGCTTTGGTATAAGAGAGCCGCTTGAAGATGCGCTGGTTGAGGTAATTTGCCTCGCCCTGGACAAATCTTTGTTAATCATTGTCAGGCGTTGAACGCTGTGGCCCAGACTCACAATGTCTTGATTGGGCTTGCCATTGACTCTGAAATTGCAGGCAAATGCATTGATCATCAGATCACCACCCAGGGTGGCCAGAAAGTCGAACGTTTCCCCGTCATTGTAGAGCTCTTCGTTGGTAACTCCTAGAACCTTGGTACGAATGCGCTCTTTTTCATGTTCGACGTCCTGCGAAGATAATCCCTCTTTCTCACTGGGAAGTCGAATTAGCGGGACCACAATCAAGTCCTCCTCAGGCCTTGTCATTGTGGCCCAGTAACAGTAGAGCTAGTCCAGGGTTAACATGATAGAGGAGGGTCGTAGAGCCTGGCCACACGAACCTTGGTACAGGTAAACACGGCTTCCCCAAGCAACCTCCCGTAGCCATGAGGATCAAGCCCAAGATTCTTGTGAGTGAGCCATGTAGCGATAGCTGCGGCACCGGGCTTGCTGCCCTCGACACCATAGACACCCATGCTTTCTTTAGCATCGCCATCACGGTAGACAATGGGACTGGTCCAGGTGATGAGATATCTCATACGCCCGTCACGATAGCAGAGTCCGCCAGCAGGATAGTTGATGTAGCCCGACCTAGACTTGGTAGTCAGTATATGACCTGGTCGACAGACTTGTGGGGCTTACTTGTGCGGGTCAATCGTGATGCTATCCGCATGGTGGAGATTTCGAAGCTGTTCCACAGTATGGGGCTGGAGTGCCACTGCGGGGACAAAAGGGATAAAGTCTCCCGGGCCTCTCAGAACATCTTTCACCATAGAGGCGAAGTAGCCCCCCCAAGCGGCATCACAATGAATGGCAAATGAGAGACCTTTTTCCTGGTACTCTTGGCGGAGTTTGACGACCTCAACCAGGGGATCGCATGCGCCGTGCTCGGTGGACCCGATGATGACTACGCCACCGAAGACAGCAGTGTATTTATCCTCGTCATCCCCCTCGATGCATGCATCAAGGTGCTTTCTCAAATCGCTCACGTCCATTCGAGCCTCCTCGTCAACTTCAATGTCAATGAAGCTGCCCGATCCGAGGCCAGAGATTGCTGCCAGTATTGTTCAGCCGCGTATCACCCCAAGGGAAGATGGACACTTACCTCCGCCCTTGGGCCAGGAGTAATGCTTTGTTGCACTAACAAAGAACTTGCCTGGCTTCTTGATCCCGAACTTTTGCTCGAGATATTCTTTACCCACCGTCTGGACTACATAATCGGTCAGGGCGTTTTGCAGGAACGATGGAGAGATTGCGTATTCATCGTTGAGGCGAGTCGGAAGTTCAAGAATCGTGGAAGGTGTCAGGTTCATGAGTTCCCACGTTGTCAAGTCCAAGAATGGCTTGTCCTTCCCCTTGCAGTTGGTGACCATGAATGGCTGATCAACGTGGACAAGAAAATTGAGCGGCCCTCCCTCACCCATTGCAAGCTTTAGTGACAAGGGATAAAACTTGAGGTTCCGTACTAAAGGAGGAAAATTTAGCATTGTCGGGGATAGCAACTGCAACACAACATCGCCAGTCTTGGAGGATTGGGAAACTCACTCGCCCAGATAGCTTCGAGATTGGCGACCGAACCGTCCTATATATAGCAAGGTATTGTTAAGAATTTTTTTGGATAACCAGTTCTGTGCCCCGACTTACGCATGTAATATGCCCCCAAGGTGTTACACCCGGCTCTTGACCAAAACCAAGCATATGGGAAAGCTCGTCACCAACCTCTCTCTCCTTTTGACTGGTCCAGGGGCTGGCTTCTGTTGCGACATTGTTCGGGTTGTACATCATTGCTGCCATGTCTACGTGGAATTAGCTGTCTTGATGCTGAGGGAATTTAAAGTAGCAGCGACTCACAGCCGATGATGCTCGGCATGGCCACATCCATGTTCATGTGGGCATTGTACCGGGGGGACCAGAACGGAATGGAGTTCCTGGCCAAGTTCTTGGAAATATCCTTGACGTCGTCCCAGAGGTTGCTGACGCTGTCTTTGAAAGTCGTTGTCTGCATCATCGCCTCCGTGATGAAGGCAGGATCCTGGGGATAGACTGACTCTCTGGCTTCTTTCTGATCTTTCAAGATCTGCGTGAAGAAGTCACTGAGAAGACCGAAGTTTTCGGCCTTTGGGCCCAAGAAATAAGCGCCCACACGGGCGTGCTTGAGTCTCTGTTCATCAGCAGTCATGGTGGTCGAGGGAGTGGTAATAGAGATGTACTTGATTTGGTGAAGACCAGAGTCTATATGACTTCCGAGGACCAAAACAATATGAGAAGATACATAACCTATTTATATTTCTCGATCTTCTAATCTCAATCGCTAAGAGATCCATGGACTCAATCAACGCAGACTCCCACTTCGGGTAAGAGGGCCGTTGGTTCAAGACAACATGCTGATCTCGACCAATCTTCTGCATGGCACTGTGTCTCATGACACGAGTACATCTTGGTGGCTGGCTGAGAATTGTGTAAGCTCTAACATGCAGCTGTGGTAGGACAACAAGCGCGGGGTCGGTGCCGCTCACAGAAGATGGTGACCGGATCGGTTGGATGGCTGGCACCTGGTCTCGTATGCAGAGAATTCCAGGCAAATTATCAACATCCTGGATAGGCATACTTTCAGTCGAGGTCTCGCGTAACAATACTTTGGTCAAGCGCGCATTCCTATCCGTAAGGCGACGGTGAAACTAGGCGGCCTCGCGCGTATACTTCTGTACTAATAATTCTTTAGGGAATAGCTGGTGCGACTATTGAAAGCTCAGCCAGCCCTGGCCCGATAGTGTAGTAGTCGTGTCTTACTTTAGTGGAGATATGACATAGGGTATGTGGTGAGCCGCCGTTCTTGTTTTTATTGGATTTCTTATTGTTTTGTCCATATTAAAAGTGTATATGTCTACAGTACTAGTATAGATGGAAAGTCGGAAGGGGCAGAGCCTACTCTAATTTATCTGTTGAGGCCTGTCCAGTGAGTATAGACATTATTTTCAGCTTTTATTGAGGCTGAGTTTAAATCTGTATCCAGTTATGCCATGATACAAGTTTGGTATGAGTGTCGGTGGTACATAGATATGACTTACCAAGTCAGCGCATTTGATGCCTGGTGCGTCCGCAACGTAGCCGTTTGACGTGATACATCGACAGTGACACATAACGAGAATTTCTAAGATCTTACAGTTACTTACTCTATAGTTTAGATTTACACTATTGGTTTCAATGCAGAAATTCAGCTCGCTATCGCTGTGCATGTTATTGAGTTTTCTAATGCAAGGAACTCCCAATTCGGGCATTACATCAACCTCCCGTGTGCATTCTTCCTGCAGTCACATCGACTCACATGCCAGTGGCCGGGCTACCATTCGTCCACCAAAGTTCAGCTCACTCATGAGAATCAGTACTTTCGTGCACCTCACAGCCTAGTAACATCGAGACCCTTGGCAATTGACTGCTCACAAGGCAAGCTCCTGGACAGGGAAATCCGTGTTCAAGATTTGCGGTCGCCTGATCCATCCCGTCACTGAATATGGATGTGTTTATCCTCGAGCCTCTTCGTTATGTCACTTTAGTCATTTAAGCCGGGTTGTCAGCCGCGACATGTTTGGGACGCCTCAGCTGAGCATAGGTTCATTTTTCCAACATACCTCGATCCGCTACTACTCTAGAATACAAGAAGCACTGTTATACCATGTCTTAGTACTTATAGACTTTTTGCCTTTGCCAGCCGAGGTTGTTTAAACGCTGATTTTAGGGTCACTGCTCTCAAATTGTTGTCGCCTTCTCCTTGCCTTTCGTGTCGCTCTACCGGGCAATGTCGCTATTCATAGCATGCTGCTTGAAGAGTAGAGTTTGGTTAATAAGGAGAAGTGTAACCCCTGAAAGAGTGGCAAGTGAAACCTATGTAGTAGGTACGCCGGTTAGAATGTGACTATGGCTGGGCAGGCTGAGGGTGTAGGGTTGACATGCCGCGAGATCCAGAAATTAGTTTCTATTAATAACGATATTACAGGCTTGTAGTGAATGCATATATCAAATCGAGAAAAGCAGAAACATCGCCTGCAGTCTTCATGTTGTGGAACTTTCTGCCACGGGTGGTAACCCTGAATCGGGACGCAGAGTTAGCTACTAAAATGCCTTTAAGTCATTTGACTGGCAGCGCTAGTTCACGCGACTATATCCATTACAAGGCAGGACTTGGTTCTCGACAATTCTTTAGCAAGAGAAGTATATCAATATCGAAAGTGCTGTAGAATTGAAGTCTTTCCTTCGGCGCAGGCTATCAACCATGGAGGCATCCATCCCGCTGGTGAAGCCCACTGTACCGAGCCTCACTCTGCCGCCTCTCAAGAATTTGGTGTTCTTCCTTGAGATGCTCCGGTAGCGCGTGCTGACCACTCAGAGTAGCCAGGATCACCCCCCAAGATAATATGCTAGGCATCCAAGACAGTTCTATCCGTGTCATCCTCTCCTAGCCCGACCTCCCACAGCCTGTAGCGGCTGTTGAGTTTGTGGAATGTAATATAGCCCAAGATGTGAGTATTCAAAAGCTGCAGGTACAGCTCTCTTCCTTTCAGAACAAGCCGCACTAAAAACATACAATGTTCGTCTGCTTTTACCACAGTATGTAGCTTCACGTAGTCCCGAGAAGGCATCTCAAAACCCCGTACATATGCTGCAGAATGCTGCAGACCTTCCAGGTAGAATTCCTTCTGGGCGAGAAAGGAATAGGAAGACTAAGCTCAGACCTACTTCGTTCTACCGTTGCTCGCACCTCGCTGACAATATCTGCGAACACCAATCGAGGATCTTTATGCTCGTACCATTCCCTATTATGAATGTAGTTGTACCGTCCCCCAGCTCTTTCCTCTTTGTAGAATCTACATACTGTTAACAGTGACCGGAAAGTGCAGCGCCTGAAAAAGCAGTTGAACTAACGATAGTATATCACTGGTCATCCCAATCCATGCAGATAGATCCGGTACTACTTCCAAGAAGCATGATATATCCGCACAAGTGGCCATTGGAAATGTGAACCAGGCGCATGCTTCTGCCACTCCGTCTTTCTCACGAAGGAACCAGGCCCAGTTGCACCCTCTTCTCGTGCGCTGAATGCGCCCAAACTCCTTTCGGGCCTCGAGAACGTTGGCGTTGAGGAAGTTTAAGGACGAGGAAACGATAAAATTGGCGACGACTGGATCACAATACTTGAATGTTAGTTTCATCAGGTCTGCCCATCCTTGGAGCAAAGGTATGGGTTGTGCCTCGCCCGCACAAAAGCGCGAATGAAACATTTGAAATTCATCCAGGAAATTAGCTGCCTCGTCATCCAAGAGAAGAGCTAGCCAGGAATAAATGCCAACGTACACCCGTACCTCAAACGGGTGGTCAGGAAAGCAGACCTGGACGGCTTTGTTATGCTTCATACTGCAAGGCTCTGGTTAAGGGAGACGTACAACTAAATACATGTGTCCTACTTTGGAACACATCCAAGAATGAGACCCTTCCTCGTAGGGCACGCCTGTCCGGTCTGCGTACTGGCGCATCGCTCTCCAGAGGGCATCATCCTTTGTGTTAGACAGGGGCGTGTATCCTATTTCATCGTCAAAAGAGGTGATTAGGTGTTGTATAAAGGGCTTTGTGGCTCGTTTACCCAAAACAGTAACATACTGCGAACACTCCACTTAGCAGCTAATTCTTGCATACATGGAGTTTTGATATTTCAGTCCCAACCTGTACGTTAATATAAGTCCCTCAACTCGTGCATTGCAGAATCGGGGAACATACATGCATTTTGAGGATCCAGATGCAGACCCCTATACATCCTACTGGGACCGGGACAGGTTGTGGAGACGAAGGCATCAGGGTTATAAGCCAACCGGTTATAACAGATTAAGAGTTGGTCGATATCTATCAATATCAGAAGTTGGGCATTTGTGCTTGCTATGCCACGCCGAGACCGGAATAAGAAAGTGACCTAACTTATTGCTGGCCATTTAGGAGCCCATCTTGGCAGAGCAAGACGGTGAGACACGTCCTGGCACGGTCGGTGAGTTGACAAAAGAGTGGACCCAGCCTTATGGATCCCAATAAAGATCATACTTTAGTACTACCGTA
Source organism: Fusarium buxicola (assembly GCA_014899095.1). Lineage (NCBI taxonomy): Eukaryota > Fungi > Ascomycota > Sordariomycetes > Hypocreales > Nectriaceae > Fusarium > Fusarium buxicola. The sequence goes on from JAAVUK010000340.1 coordinate 25,018, forward strand.
CTGTACATAGATAACAACCTCTAGTTAGTTCCGGGTTATCAAGCCAGGCCAGTCTGAAAACGTCATCGGGCCCATATTATGAAAAGCCGGACTCGCCACCTAGACTAGCCCACCGAACAACCGGGGAACGTGTCTCCGTGGCCGAACTTATTCCGGACTACCATACGTATGGTAAAAAACCTGCGGTCTGGAGACAGCAGCGGTGTGTTCCTGATCATTCAAACCACGGTCTTCCCTGATTTATCAAGACTTTGCCTCCCCTCATTCCGTTTACAATGCCTTGCAGCACAGAATGCCTCAAGCTCACTAGCAAGAACCTGTCTTTGATTTCCTCTCAGCAGGAAAACCAGAAGGTCGAAATCCCTACTTACGAGCGGAATGAAGTCAAGGAGGGAATTGTTCACGTCGGCGTCGGTGGCTTCCATAGAGCCCATCTGGCCGTCTATGTCGACCAGTTGCTACAGAAACACGGCGAGCGCGACTGGGCCATCTGTGGCATCGGCCTCCGACCCAACGATGCTGCCATGCGCGATGTCTTGAGCTCCCAGGACCACCTGTACACCGTCATTGAGCGCTCTGCCAAGGGCAGCTCCGCCAGCGTCGTCGGCAGCATCAATTCGTTCCTCTTTGCGCCCGAAGACCGGGAGGCCGTCATCGCCAAGATGGCTCACCCAGACACTCACATTGTGTCCTTGACCATTACCGAAAGTGGCTACTACTACAACGAAAACACCCACGAACTGCAGTCTGAGCACGCCGACATTCAGCATGACCTGGCCAACGAGAACTCCCCCGTCAGCACCTTTGGGTTCCTCTATGCTGCGCTGGCCAGGCGTCACGAGCAGGGCCTGAAACCCTTCACCGTCTTGTCTTGTGACAACATGCAGAAGAACGGCTCCATCACCCGTCACATGCTGGAGTCGTTCGCTCGTCTCCGCAACCCGGACCTTGCCAAGTGGATTGCCGAGGAGGGAGCTTTCCCCAACTCCATGGTCGACCGCATCACCCCTAGCACCTCTCAAAACGACATCAAGTCGCTTGCGGAGAACTTTGGCATCGAGGACGCGTGGCCGGTCGTTACTGAACCCTTCATGCAGTGGGTTGTCGAGGACAAGTTCTGCGATGGCCGCCCGCCGTTTGAGAAAGTCGGCGTCCAGGTCGTCAAAGATGTGCACGATGTCGAGCAGTTTGAGAAGCACAAGCTGCGACTGCTCAACGCCAGTCACTCCGCCATGGCTTACCCGGGACAACTTGCTGGTTTCAAGTACGTCCACGAGGTCATGGAGCACCCCGTCTACCGCAAGTTTATCTGGCAGATGATGCAGGAGGAGGTCAAACCCCTGCTGCCGGACATCCCCGGCGTGGACATTGATCAGTACTGCAACACCCTCATGGAACGCTTCTCCAACCCCACCATCATGGACCAGATTCCCCGTGTTGCCCTGAATGCGTCGGGCAAGATTCCTCAGTTCATCATGCCTTCCATTGCGGAGCAGATATGGGCGACTGGTCCTTTCCGCCGCTTGTGTTTCGTTGCTGGTGCCTGGTTCCGCTACATCAACGGCATTGATGACAAGGGAAACTCGTTCGAGGTAGACGACCCAATGCGAGAGCAGCTGCAGGCCCTAGCCAAGGCAGGTGGCAATGACCCTCGCGAGCTGCTTAGCATTAAGATTCTGTTTGGTGACGACTTGCGAAGCGACAAGCGCTTTCTCGATGAGGTTACCACAGCTATGGAGCTTATTACCCAGGACGGCGTGATGGCAACTCTTTCCAAGTATGTTGAATAAGCGACCTATAATGCTATAGGTACCTATAGATGCCTGTGGGATATACTTTATACCCTACCTAAAACTGTATAGACATAAATATAGACATAGACAAAGAACAAGTTGCCCCAAGTTCGAGGGTAATAAAATAGAAACAAAATAGTAAGCTAATTGCCATAAGATGCAAGAGGTTCTTACTGAACTGAATACTAAGTTTGAAGCGAAGCGCCGGGGCATAGAGGCGCTACTAACATATACATGTGAGACTACCTAGAACAGCTATAGCTGTTAAAGATGGGCTAGTCCCCCTCACTCAAGACCAAAGCCGCAAAGGTTCAAAGTTATTCGAGGGTGAGAAGAAATTTAATGTTCTACAAATTAGTCGAACACTTAATGTGTTGAACATGTAGATACCGTAGCAGGGTTCGCCAGAGCGAGGGAAATTGGTCAATGGAGTAAGCCAGACACAAAAGGAAAAAGGAGGAAAATTTAAGGAGAGTCGGAGGGTTGAACTTGCTAAGCTCAAGGATCTTCCTCAGTAATTGTAAAGCACCTGGTATTTCTAGGCAAACTGTCGGGAAGCGGAATGAGCCAGGGTCGCCGTTCTCGCATTTTAACTTGGACAAAAGGCTCAGCAACCCATATATTTTCTTATCTCATATAGCGGCAACCTAACTACAAAACCCTTAAAGAGCGTGGGTGGTTTGGATTGAGTCCAGCCTGGCCACAACTTTCCTCTCACCAAACCAAACAAAGGAAAACAGGCCATTCCATTCATCATCTCATTTCAACCATAAAAACGTCCATCAAGTCTTACTTCCCCAAGCCTGAATATCGATGATCATGCTTGTCGACGACCCGCTTGGCGAGAGCCCAGATCTGAGCGCCGTCATGGTCGACTTCAGCTTTTGCCAAGGAAATTTAGATGTAGATGACCTTGGTGCTACCGAAAGCAGAGCAGCTCTGAGCGGCGGCAGAGCCCTAAAATCAATTGTTAGCGCAGCGTTCTTCAAGACCATGGCAGATCTGGCCGGGCCATGGGGGTAGCCTCTACGTACACCGTTGGCGTTGTTGTTGCAGCAAACTGCGATGCTGTTGCAGCTGTTGACGAAGCCAGAACACTCGAAGTAGTTGAGGCCAAGCTTGCTGTCGTACTCGGAAGTGCAGCAGTATGGGGCACCGCTGCTGCAGGAAATGCTCTGCACGTTATTGTTGTTGTTGTTGGGGCGAGTAGGCTTGGCAGGCTTCTCGCGGCCAGGGAGAGCAAGGGCGCCAGTGGCGGCAACGAGAAGAGTGAAGATGGAGGTGACCTGCATTGTGAAAGATGAGGGTTTTGATTGAAAAAATCGAAGAGTGAGTGTTGTAATAGGCCTGTTAGGCTGAGTTATGATGAGTGAGTGGTGAGTGATGAGAGGTATTGGAGGTAGGAGAAGGCTCCCTTTATATATTTCTTCGAACGGGCTCTAGTAGTCTTTATAGCTTGGGAACACTACATGAATAGATGCCCAAATCAGCCACTATGGTCTGGAACCTCAGACCATTGAACTCGTCTGCCGCTCCGGCAGCAGCCTGTCAGCCGTAGTTTGAAGCTATTGAACCTTTTGCGAATCCGATTTGACTCGGAGAACAGGAACGATGCTGTTGGAAGCCCACTTGAGCCTGCAAAGCTATTAGTTCCTGTGTAACTCGGGGATTGGTCCGGAGGGCCGCTGAGAGGCTGGGTCCAGACGCGGTCTTGGCTTCCAACCACCAGACCGACAGACCGACAGCCCGAAGGCCCACCTCAGGTGGCGGCTTCATTGATCGAGTAAACGTGTTCAGCTGAGATGCATGCTGAATCATTGGAGTAAATGAACGATGCAACGAGTCGTTCCAGCCAGCCACCTTCTCCAGGCTTCTGGACATGCACGACGAATATTGGAGTCAGCTTGCCGTTCCCTAGGCGCCGAGCCAAGTGACTACGCTGCTTCTTCTGTCACGGCAGTTTCCATACTGTTCGTGTGCCATTCCGTTGACTACTTACCAGTATATTCTTTCAGGCTATATCAACCGTCATAGTAATCTACGCTGGGGTGTCTGTCCTAGGAGTCAGTCTTGGAGGCACCTGTGAGCTCTCATCATCGCTTTGGGTCTCATTGGTTCTAGGTCTCGGGGCCTTCAAACGGGAGAGCCCAGAACGCCGAAAGATCCAGAGGTGAGAGTTTCTTGTCTTCTACGTATTCATGACGGGACCCGGACAATGATGAACTGATTGAGCCCTGCAGGAAAGGCAAGCAATCTGTGTCGAGGAGCTATCCCCACACGGGAACTGCTCGGCTCCCCGCAGTCTGGATGAGTCCCTCAACGTCCTGGCATGACAAATGAGGCCAGCTACACGTACTCAAAGTGGCAACCCAGCCTGGACGGTCTATGCGAGTTCTGGCCACGTCAAGCACCAGCGCTGCGTCCCAACAGCCAGGTAGTCAGTCAACCACCATAACCGTACTGGCCGAGACCCAACTGCTGCACCTTGCATGTCAAAATCCACCAACCTGCATACCACACACGGTGAACATTCGTGTTGCTTACCGAGATGCGTCATACTCAGACTATTGGGAGGCTTACCGCAGAAACACTAGATCCAGACTTCTTTGAAATGCAGTTTGGTTCCCTTGAAAGACGCTGGCTATGGGGGCGTGGAACTGCAGTAACATCGCTTCCCAGCAACAGAACCGGCGTTGTTTATTCTTGCACGTTTTAGCGAGGCATAGCACTAAGCTTCATGTACACGAGGGCCGAGTTGACGTCTTGAACCGTGCAAGGAATTTACAAGAACCGAAACAACTACACTTCCACCAGTTGTTGCCCCTCCATCTTGCCCCTACTGACTTTGGGCCCAGACTTGACTGCCTTTGCGGTGTGCTGCTACGCCACCAACATAGCCACAGCCACACTCATAATGAGATGTTGATGGTAATTGGCATGTTGAAGTCGATGTCGCCGATACAGATTTGGTACTTGGTATCTTGTAAGTTCCAGACCAAAGCTAAAAGATATTCTGTTAACTTACCCCGTTGTTGTTGTTGCAGCAAATGACTGTTGTCTTGCAAGCAGACGTATTCTCGCAAATATGACCTGGAAATGGTTAGAGCTTCTACCTTATTAATGGCAACCATACATACCGCCGTTACCGTCACCGGAGCAGCAGTACGGGCTTCCTGAGGAGCAAAGGTTGGACTGCTGGTTCGAACCACTGGTCGAGCAATCGGTTTTGGAGGGCTTTTCTGCTAGGGTAGACACCAGTTAGACTTGACCTTCTGACTATTGTCATTAGCAACCCACTGTTCTTTTTGGGGAATAGCGGGAATGGAATGTCTCCGATTCCTGGACTCCTGGGCTCAATGTCTCGAGACTCAACCGCGGCGGCTGGCTTGTCAATCGGAGACGCCATGGAGCCTTGCAAGAATAGAAGGCCGTAGAGAATAGTGGAAGCATGCATGATGGAGGTAGGTGGTACAAGCACAGTACACCGAGACAACAACACCAGTAGAACCAACGAACGAAGGGGAACGAGAGGGGCTAGTGATCAGGAGGCAGTGGGGTGGCAGAATGGAGGAGTTCTAAGCAAGGGACAACGGGACTATGGGACGGTATTTAAACACCAGACCACCCTTGTATTCGTATTGGGAACTTGGGTGTAAGCACTAGTATCCAAGTCAAGTACCATGGACAAGCACAAAGGACAAGCAACTTAGTTCCCTTAACGGACGGGTTGAGCGCCTCCGACGGTCAAGAGTACCAAGATGTTGCATATCGCTCAGTCATCTATTGATTGTTGGCTCACTAAACCATACAGTAAGCGAAGACTATTAGCCGTTTCTGTTCACTCTGAGTTCAGCTGAGATACGCCTCACAGCATTAGTGTTGTCAATCACCAATGGCAACTGGAAACTGGGTTCCGGTGAAAGACCTAGAAGCCCTTGCCAACAAGAATCAGCGCCACGTCATGCGAGGCCAGTCAGCCATTGCGATCCAATATTCTTCAGAAGGGTTATGCGAAGCAGAGTGCCCTACTTTCTTGTCTATATGAGAGTCTACTATCATGAAGCAGCTTCTTGCGTTTTCAAACTGGATCAAATTACTGCCTCTACTTGTCCGAGTGCGGACGTTTTCCTTGCTCGTTGGTAGGCCACATTTGTAACTATGGCCTCTGCAAGCCAAGTCGCGGGGAAAGCTAACGTGGATGCCGAAGAGCCTCTTATTTATGGGGCAAACAATCAACGCCCTGAAACAGGCAGACGAGAGAATCATCGCTATCTATTTCCAGTTTAGCGGTAGCTCGATGCGGTAATCAATAGCTTGGTTCCGGGCCAACGCACGGCGGGCGGGACGAAGCTTTTCTGACGCCGTCATCCTCGACTTGCGGGGAAACCGAAGGTCGTTGGGCATCAAGTCTCCCGCTCTGTGGCCCGGGACAGTCGGGATAAGTGCTACCCAGCGTTGGACGTTGCATTTGGCTTTCTGAGGCGTTAAGGTCCCGTGTTTAGACTGGCCGATGCTGAGCTTGGCTTGGTAAAGCCCCGGCGGATGTAAAAGAAAAAGAACACGGGAACAGTTGGCAGCCAAACCTGCAACGAATGTGCGAAGGCCATTCTCGTCTGTTTTTACAACCCAGGCATGTTGACAGCTGAGCCACTCCGTAGATGGCATGAGGCCCGACGACCCGAAGCCGCCGCTTTCGAAAATCACGACGTCAACTTTTCCGGAGAGCTTGTTGATCTTGAGCTAAAATGCAATCGAGGCACCATCGTCCGTAACAGGAAAGGAGCCAAGGGGGTTCAGCAACGCCACAGATGTGATAAAGGCTGCGTACATCCAATGAGCGTCACGTATCAATGCCGTGAGGAGAATGTCTGCCGTGTTTGCTCTGACCAGTTGGCAACGATTCTGGAGATCATGTCTTGGCGATTCCAGACTCCTTGCTGGCCCTACACAAATCGTGCATCGGGAGGCGCGGATGGGAAGGACGTGGAACCAGCCAGTGCTGCTGAGAAGCGAACACCACCGGCACAAGGGCAACCAGGGCCAGGGTCAGGTACCAAAGTCGGTGAACAGGACCTGGGCAAGGGAATATAGCCACCCAGCCACATGAATGAACATGCACGTGCCCGCCCAATGGTGGCTGTTCGATGGGCTGGTTGGAAAGCAGCAAGGGTAGAAAGAAGAAGGGAAAGCTGTGCTCAACTGATTGAAGCATCGGCGGCAACACGAACAGAAGGCTACCCAGGCGATATCTCTTCAGGAAGTTCCGGTAGAATTTCAGGCCCAGGTTTACTACAGTCGCCCTACTCGCCGTCCTTCTTTATCCGATTGAGCCTTTTCATCATTACGTCGCTCCCGCTCAAGCAGCCGCTGCCATTTCCAGTGCTTAAAAGACTCGCCGTCAAGTCTTGTTAGACCCCGTTTATCAAATGCCTCCTGGTCCTTAAACAGGCCGCAATGTCTGACAGAAGTGATAGTGTATATATCCGGGTAGACTCTCGACCGATTTACGGCTAATGAATGGCTGATTAAGATTGTTGAGTTGAGACTTGAGAGGTCTTGCTTGCTATTGGTCCTCTCATCAAGCTTCTCCAAGGACAGCAGGCCCCCTGTCCGAAAGCAACTCTTGCGGCAGACGGGAGATGGCGGCGATTCAAATCGAACGGTCAGTGATGGATTGTTGGGATAGCATCACGCCATTGGTCGACACAGGCCCTCCACCATGATGCCATGCAATTCTCGGGCACCATGACTCGGATGCGGTCCGACAAGGCACAGAGCAAGAAGCGAAGATCTTGACTATATACCAATTCTCTATATTCAAACCAACTGCATCAGAATTCGTCCGTAACTTTCCAATGCAGGACCGAACTAAACAAGTTAACCCCGACATTCCCGGCGCGAGGGTAAAATCCTTCTCGGCCGGCTCAACTCCACGCATGTGGGTGGTGGTGAGAATCCCATGAAGGACACGTCTTATGTTACAACTAAATCCCGGACAGTACGCCTGTTAAAGCCGCACGCCAAACATTTTTAGCTGGAAACATTGCGGAAGCTTTGTTGTTTTGCAATATCCCACACATCTCAAAGCATCGTCTCGAAGACAGGGGACTTCATTATGAGACGTTCTTAAAAGGGATTTCGGAGGAAGGGCGTCCGCGCGATGTAACGATTTCGCTCCGTTCAGCTAGGAACCACACTCATGGCCACAACCCTGCTTGAATTCCTGCTCGTGGAAAATGTTGCCCGTGACTAGGTGATCCATACCATTAACTTTTTGAAGGTGGGAGGGGATATAGCCTTGATGGCTCGACCGAGCTTTTTCCTCCAATGGCGCTCCGACGCTACTACACCTCAAGCTGATACTGAAACGCGTCGAAGGCTCACAGGTCCTCGTTTCTACAAGTCAAAGTATCTCCTATTGCGGGGATGTTTCGTGCCCGGATGAAAGCTGACCTTATTGCTCTGGTGCCTACAAGGGTGCGATCTTGTATTTAGAAGATTCGATAGCCTCCTGTTAATACAATTCTAGGTCTTGCTAGTCTACCTTTCTCCTACCTCACCTCCTCTAAGCAAAGCATCATGAGATTCATAGTTTCCTTCTTATTCGCAACACTGGCCATCGCGGCCCCTGGCCCTTCTTTGCATGCCAGAGCTGCGGCCACTGATTCATGCACCATTGGATATTGTACGCAGAATGGCGGGTATGCGTTGCTTCTGCTTCTTCCGCGCATCAAGAACGCCCAAGATTGCTGACAATGTATAGAACCACGGGAGGAGGAAGTGGCAAGCAAGTGACCGTCAGGAGTCTCAGTGAATTGACTGCGGCTGCCAATGCTGCTGGCCCTTCTATTATCTTCGTGGAGGGCAGTATCTCTGGTGCTGCCAAGGTTCAAGTCGGCTCTGATAAGTCTATCATCGGCAAGAAAGGCAGCTGTATGTCTAAGCTCTTTCACCCTCCCCTTATAAACTACTGACCGCGACGTCCAGCCCTCACGGGCATTGGCCTTACCATTTTGGGCCAGAAGAATGTCATCGTTCGCAACATAAAGATATCTAAAGTTGAGGCCAAATATGGCGATGCTATCACCATCCAAAAGTCAACCAACGTCTGGGTTGATCATTGCGATCTTTCTGCCTCGAGGGAAGGCGACAAAGACTTTTATGACGGCCTAACGGATCTGTCGCACGCGGCGGACTGGGTAACAGTTTCGTACACGTACTTTCATGACCATGTAAGAGACGTCAACCTGCCAAGTACGGAAGATGAATCGACGAGCCGAGACGCTGACACTTATGGCTCTCTCTAGTCCAAGGGATCACTGGTTGGACGATCCGATAAAGACGCAGCTGAGGACACTGGTAAATTACATGTGACATACGCCAACAACCACTTCCAAAATGTTCGAAGCCGTGGCCCTCTTCTTCGATTTGGCACAGCGCATGTCTTCAAGTACGTCATTTTATCTGCCTTTTGCCATTTGAATCATTGTTATCGAGGCTGACCTAATGCACAGCCAATATTACGACACTATGGATACCGGTCTTAATAGTCGCATGGGTGCGCAGGCGCTCATCCAGTCCTCTGTCTTCGAAAATGTCGGCAAAAAGGCCATCTTTAGTGAGTCGAGCAGTCAAACGGGTTACGTCATTGCGGAGGACGTCGTTCTGGGCGGAGAGAGCCAGAATAGCGCCCCTAAGGGTACTCTGACCCCTTCTCGCATTCCATACAAGTTCAGTCTTCTCGGTTCCGGGAGGGTTCGATCGACCGTCCCTGCAGAGGCTGGACAGAAGCTCAGCTTGTAAAAATGGGTCTGTTGTCATAGCAGACGTAGTAGACCAGCAGCCAGCCTGTCTGCGAGGGGGATTACCAGTATAGCCTAGGAGTTAGAATACAGTCATTGGCATATTTGGAAGTATCCCTGAAGCTGTGAGTTTCGACCTCGTACGTGAACTCGGCATGGCTTTCCAGAATCCAACAGCTCCCGGTTTCTGGGTAAAATGTTTGACATCATAGATCAAGCTGAACGCATCGTGAGCATGGTGGAGTTGGATGGATAGCGGGATAGCGTTTGACCTTTCCGCTATGAGGTTGTAGAAGCCTTGCAAGAAGTGTGCGGCTCTTATCAGGCAGAGGTGGGCATCCAAAGCAGAAAGTTAAACTCGTACCAATCCAGCCGCCAGTTGCATAATGGGTTGACCATAACAATGATTCTGTCGGCGGTTCTCATTGCCGCTTTTCTTTCAGGTTTTTCTTCGGTAGAAAAACTACTATAACAATCAGCATAGGTATAGTGTCGAAAGAATCAAGGGGCCATTCATTCATGCGATAGCAAGCAACCATCCATGCCCAGGATAAACTCAATCATTCTGATAATTGAGCCTTTCGCGATTCAACGCGTCCACTCCATGAAGCACCCACACACCTGACTTGCTGCCACAATAGGGCAGCGGGCATATCAGTGATTAGCAGGGCAGTCTACATTCTCTTGTGAAGCATCGTGACCTTGGATCCAGAGGGACCAAAGATACGCGATACCCAGAGATGCCCGTTGGATAGGTCAAAGGTACACACTTAATAATAACACAGCAGTTCATTCACAAGTGTAGCATGATGCATGATGCTAGATAATTGCAATCAGCGTAAGGGTAGATAAGCCGCTGTTTGGAGCGAGGGTCCTATGATTTGGGAGAGTGTCCGGGACGTCCTAGCGATCTTGGATGATGGAAGTTGAGCTGATGGTACAAGACTCGAACCTAGTAAGTTCAAGTTCTCAAACCTGGTGACCTGAAACAGCATAAATTGTGAAGAATCGCTTGACACGGGACTTTTGAAGCAAAATTCACGCTCTTCAGATCCCGCCGTATGACGTGTCGCTGTAGCTAAGGCTAGCCCTAGCAGTGGCTATGCTATTCACTGCCACAGTGAGGAGACAGGCAGCGGCCGCCCACTATCATCTCATATAAGAAAAGAAACAGTGAAGGGCGAGAAGCAGTGCATGCATCCCTTGGCAGAATTGTATGAGAGTTTCGGGTTTTTACCTAAAAGAAGGAAGCCAATCATGGGTCTCTACACCTACAAACCACTGACACGGTCCGAAATCCGCCTCGTGACAGTCAAGGGGGGTGCGAAAGGTAACCAACTTGAAGCAACTATTCAACATGTCGAGCTCAACCCCGACAACCCCATCAAATATACTGCACTCTCTTACTGTTGGGGTGATCCCACCAGTCGAGTCGAGGTGCCCTGCGACGGGAAGTTGCTCAACATCACGACTTCACTCTGCGAGGCACTTTGCGAGATTATCATGTTCAGCCCCCACAAAGCCTTATGGATTGACCAGATATGCATCAATCAACAGGACATGGCAGAAAAGTCCGGTCAGGTTTCAAAGATGAACATGATTTATGACAGTGAGATGATATCCTCCCATCCTAGACGACCCAAAATGCAGCAGGCTCATTTCCAACAGAGGCAGAAACAGTTCTCGCATGGCTGGGACCAGCAGCTGCGTCGACTCCATTAGCCGTGGATTTTATCAACAAGGTCGGCGATATTGCTCTACCTACTGCCACAGACATGTTCCGGTGGGATAACTACGATGACGATCACGAATATACCAAGCTTGAGCGAGTGGAGGAGTTGACCCAGGAGCAGTCTCATGAACTGGGCATTCCCTTTGACGATACTGACTCCTGGAATGCATTTTCAGAATTCTTCGACCGGTCTTGGTTCTAACGTATGTGACCGTACAGGAAATCATCCAAGCGCGAAAGGCCGTTGCTGTCTGTGGAGCACACAGTTTGCCCTGGGAGCACGTCAGCGCCGCAACCAGGTGGTTCTACTACAAGGCGAAGGCCATACACGACAGAGACATTCGCAGCGTGGACGGCATGTGCCTAGTGACTCGGGTAAGTTGCATATGCTACTCTGTACCCTGTTTAGATGTGTGAGCAAAGCTGACAGGAGCAGGGAGGCATACTGCCACGGTATGATGGATGGGGAAGCAATACAGGACCTTCCCAAGGACGAAGAGGGCTCCTACATTGGTCAGAATTTTCTTCTGCAGTAGTATCACGGGAACAGGATTTCGATACTATCCGATAAAGTACAATGCAAAGCCGATTGTCGTTGGGGTTGTTACATCGGCACGAGGTGTTAGTGGCTAGATTTATGCCACGTCAGGTAGCCATGCGCGCCCATGATAAACTCAACGATGGTGCAAATATTGAATGGTTTAAAAATGTAACAGTAGGTATTTCCTAAACCTATTCACGTGTAGCCCAAACAAATGTTCCGTCACTACGGTCGAGATCATAGACTTGTCGCACACAAAGCCGGATCCCGTATCTATGCCTCCCCTTAGGTTCCTAGAGGTGATTGGCTACCATGGTACATCGGCTTGAGAGAATCTGATATACGTTAAAAGTAAGACTCAGCAAAGCCTAGATCGAGTGACGTACATGAAGATTGACGTTTGGGAGCAGTCGCAATAGTTTCAGATGACTTAACAAGTGGTGCACCTATACCAGTCCCGGATGTAGCAACACTTGCGGCCGTTTTGACAGCCAGTGCAACCAGTACCCTGGCGCTTGTCAAAGGCGGCAGGCTCGTCCCTAGCAACTTCGAGGTGGTTTGCAATATCACCGGGAGGAGAAGGGGCAGCTGAGGCAAGGGCCGAAGCCGAAAGAATGGTGATAATCGTGTTGATGAACTTCATGATTATGGTGAAAAAGATGAATGGATTGTTTCTGAGATGTTGATGAGGGAGTTGGTTTAAATTCTGAGTACTGCGAGTTTTAGTTTCTTCGGGGAGCTTGGTCTGGTACTTATAGTCCTGGATTCTTCAGGGTCGGCTTTTTGTCTGTTTTGATATGCTCTTCGTGGTCTCTTCAGAAACGCCGACAGCAGCAAGTGAGGAGATGACGATATCTGTCATCTTGTGGCCTGAGACCTTCCTGTCTTGTGTAAGCTTGAATGCTAGGCTCGGGATTTTGGGTGTCGGTGGCTTAAAACACAACCCTCTTCCTATTTCTCGACTATAATCCAAGCTGAGTACGGTATCGTGATGTTACAATAGGATTTAGTTGAAGTGCTTTGCCGTAGAGCTGCTCGAGATTTAGGTAGTGGATCAGCGCTTGATCCTTCTCTGGGGACGACTTGTCCAATAGACATAACGTAGAGACCGCTCGGACTCGGCTATTGGAGGTTGATGCTTTTTTACCTGCCTAACTCAGCCAATTATCCGCGATTTTCGAAACGTCGACCAAGCCTCGATTTGTTGTTGTTCCTTGAAGTCGCTTTTTGCTCGCATTCTTCTAATCCGAGTTGGCCAATCGCACGTATTTAAAATAGAATAAAAAAGGCAGGCTTTTAGAAGACATTTAGTAAAGGCCGCGCCTTTTTATTGTCTCAAGTATAAAAGCCCAAGGGTCGAAAAGAGCCTATGACTATATCGCCTCTCATACTTTTCAAGTATTTCCTGTTATCGGTCTAAGCGTTAATAGCCGAGCTTTACTATTATTCTATAATGTATTTATTTCTCTAAAGTATAAATCTCAATATGTAGAAAGAAGGTAATAATTCTACCAAGAACTGGAGAAGAGGTCGGCAATATCGTGAGTCGATAGTTGTTAACCTTCAGCTTTTAGTGCATCTCTTTGCCCTATCGCCTGGGAATGTTACGATGCAAATCCTATCAACGGTGTGGTTGCTAAATCAGCACGAGGTGTTGATTGTTAGCGAGATGCTTTTTTCTTCATCACATCAACTGTCATTCCTAAAGGATGCGACGATGTAAGCGGCCCATCTTCTGCAGAGAATACTTTGATACGATTCTCTTATTCTATGCTCATCGTTCTTCTACAGTTCATCTGGCGACAAATGTCTTCTACGAGTTCTTAGCTCTGCCTCATCCTTCCGAGTCCATGATTTTCCTTCGATGTGGCAGACTCTGCCTCCTTGTCTTTCTTATGCTATCTCTTCTTAGAACGCACACTCCACACGACCATTCCTCGAATTGTGCTATACATAAACCAAAACCTGTAAGTGAAGACCCTGCCATCGGTATGAGTATGCATGTGTGCTCATGTCAAATTGTTTGTTTGCCGACCCTCGTCGTGTCGGCAACTTTTCAAATTTTGATGCCTGTATATCCTCGCTGCTAGTGATCCTGTCAGTACACCCTTACTCACGCCCAGCTTACCGTTCAATCGATTGCTTAGCTTGTTTTATTTAGATTCCTAGGTCATCTTAGACGATAGATGCCTTGCTTTCTGTATCCGACTTCATTAGTCCCGAGAACGTAACGTGTATCACACATACACCAGATTCTTCAGTCACGGGGTGATTAAGAGAGATACCAAGTACTCTTGGTTGACTGTAATTCAGTCTACTGTAGTTAGACTGGCCTCATTTTGATAGCACAGTAAAGTTACTCCGTAGCAGCTCTTGGGGCTAACCACGTTACCAGCTAAGCCATGATTGGGCAGGCGAGTGCTGGATAAGCAGTTGACACTGCAAAGCATCATTACTGAACTCAATTTCGTGTGCAGAGTACTTAAGTAAGATCACTCCCGCCTCATCCGACAAGGAAGCTTGACTTATGCGGCCGTTATTGCTCTCTGCTAAAAAGTGTTCCCCTGACCTCGACGCTTTTTCCATTCTGCCAAGTTGCTCAAATCCACGCCAAGAGTGATAAAGACCAAGAAGGTCGGTCACACTTGTTGAGAATGCCGTCAATAAAGTCTCTGTATCCTCGGGCTTGGGATAACCACCCGCCAAAGGACAACATGGTGCTAAAAAAGGCCCGCTGGCCATTTTTCAAAGCGGCCGGCACCAACTTCATCTTCCTTCAGCTTCTTTTCCTCAGCCTCTTCTGCTACATCTTTGGCTCCCTATTCCTGCAGACAAGCCATACCCGCAATCTTCACGTCGTCTTTGTTGACTACGATGGAGGCGCCATCGGTCGCGCTGTGCGGGTTGCATATGCTTCACTCCAAGGACAGGGATTCCCTTCTTTAATCGAACGACCGCCATTGGACTTTCGGACCACGACCGACCTACGAGAAGCGGTCTGTAAGACGAGATACTGGGGAGCTCTCTATGTAGCACAGGGAGCATCGAAGAGGCTGCAGGATGCACTGGCGGGGGACGCAGCAGCGGCGAAATACGACAAGACGGACGTGATGGCGTACATGTGGAATGAGGCTCTATATGCACCCACCGTCGACTCCGTCATATCAGCCAATCTTCAGCTTCTCTCTGGGGCTGCTAGAGTGGCATACAGTACTGGTAATGGGACAGGAAATATTACTTCCGTCTCCGGCCCTGCTAGGCTTTCGGTCTTCGCAGATCCGTGGAGGCTCCAGTCCATCAACCTTCAGCCAACAACGCAAGGATCTAGAGCAATCTATAATACTGTGGCCATCATCTTGATCGTGATCCAAGAGTTCTTCTACCTAGGTACCACCAACGGTCTCTACGCCCAGTTCAAACTATACGCCCGCCTCGACCCGTACCGAATAATCGTTGCCCGCAATATAATATCTCTCTCTTACACGTTTGTCGGGTCACTATGCGTTATCGGTACCATCTGGGCCTTTAAATCAGGTTGGAACATCAACGGAAATCAGTTTGTCTTGTCCTGGGTCACAATATGGCTCTTCGCGCACACGAATTTTCTCACTTTTGACGTCTTTACGATATGGCTGCCACCTCCGTTCATCCCGATGGCCCTCATATCGTGGATCATCCTCAATGTCACCTCCACTCTGTTGCCGTTTGATCTCAGCCCGGCATTCTATCGCATCGGATATATGTTCCCGGCTCACGAGCTCTATCAAGTACTGACAGATATTTGGTCTCGCGGCTGCAATTCCCAACTGCACTATGCGTTGCCGATCTTGTTTACTTGGGAGCTGGCGGCCCTCATACTAAGTGCTCTTGGGGTCTTTCGCAGATGTCACTTCGCGGCGCTTGGGGAAGAGCTACAGGAGAAGGAATTCAAGGAGCGCCTTGATGCCGCAGTTGCATTCGAGACATCAAGAATGAATAAGATGAAGAACAAGGATGCCGAGTCAGTGACGCCCGAGGCAGAAGCGGCGCCCAAAGAAACACTGTCTAAGAAGGCTACCTCTGAAGGTGGAGGGCAAGAGGAGGCTACGCAAGACCTGGCTCTTGTCATGGAGCAGGTCAATACCAGACACCGACGGGAGCAGCGAAGAGCCAGCGCGGCCTGCAACTATGGGCCATCCTTCAATTTACCATTCAATCATCAGGATGGCGATGACGCATAATTACATCAAAGTTCGAAGACAGCTGCGATGCGACAACACAGGCTTAAATAGTACCCAAGAGCGGAATTAACAATTGTATATGAACAATGTCTTCCTTCCACGTAAGCTTCCGGCTTCCCGCAGCATCATATACTTGCTTTACCAGGGCAAGCGCAGAGCTGGGCAGAAGCTGATCCTGCCTTAAACTCTTCTGGAATTGTCCTGGACAAAGACGACGGGTTTTTCGTAAGTATGGTGCCTCGTTCTCTGGGTTAGAACGCATTTAAAACACTTCTCAAACTTCTGTAGACCTAGGAATACGGAAAGAACTTCTTATCGTGGAGTTACACTTGATTGAGGTCGATCACGTCTGTTGAGAGACCACTCGACCTATTCGCTGCGGGATAAAGTCCAAGACACCAATTTCTTCTCTATGGTTTGCGTCCCCAGAGCACCCGAATCCGGAAATAGGGATGATTCCTTCGATCTCGGATTTCGCGTCTCCATTGCGAGATGTATACAAGAAACCTCTCTCTTGACCACCCCAGTACACTCGCAACAAATGTTAATAGCCCTTCGGTGTCTTGCGTAGCGAATAGTTGCCCAAACTGTCCCATTTCTTTCAACTTGGGGTCTTTTGCCCATGGGCTAAGCGGGCACTTGGGGCACTGTTAGCCAACACTTTTGACAGACGAGGGAAAATAACCGTACCTTGAAGTTCCACTCCTCAATATCTACAAATCCGGCCTCTTCCATAGCTTTTCTCTGAAGGTTGTCGGCAAGAACAGTAAATGTTCGGCCGGTGGACTTTGTTCCTTCTATAAAGATCTTGTCCCATTGAGCCATAGCTGATTCGGGTGTTACGGTTCCATCGTCGCTCTCGATAGTCGGTGATGCTTCAAAGCTTTCTAGGTAACCTCCAGGCTTGAGGGTCTGGAAGGCTTGCTTGAATAAGTCTGTCCAATCCGGAATGGAGCCCACGAGGTAGCGAATATGGACATAGTCGAACGTTTCGGGAGCGAATGTCCATTCTTGGGTACAATCGTCGATTTCACTGAGTGAATTCTCCGTTAGAGTTAAGAACCAAAACCATAGTGGGTAACCAACAATTTCAAGTTGGGCGGTACCCAAGAAGGCTGGATAGGCGAGATATCTGTGCCGACAACTTCGCAGCCTGGAAACTCGTCGGCGAAATCACTGCAAATCACCGTCAGCCCGACATTGTTTGATTGCACAGTAGAGTCAACTCACATAGCCCAGATGCCTGTTGAGGTACGGGTTTTTTATTAGAGCGTAGCAACCAAAAGGGTCAAAAGTGATTCATACCAGTTCCGCATCCAACGTCGAGTGCTTTCTGCATTTACCAGTCAGTAGCTTAACAGCTCATGTTAGTAAAGCATGCCTACCTTGATATCTAGCTCAATGGGTGCAAGATAAAGTTTGCCGTCTTGAGCGAGGGTCCACATGTGATGGCTTTTGGCGTGAGTATGCCAGCTCGACTTCTGGCGATGGTTGGATTGTCCTTACATGATATCCATGGCTTCACTTTGGGCCTCATCGTTGGATCCCCTGGGACAAATGAGTATAGAGCCACAGTAAAAGAAGTACGAGGCCAGTTTGAAGCAGGAGATCGGATGGATTTACTAACCAATAGGAAGCATTGCCTCTTTCGCTGTGGTATGTTCGGCCTTGAATGGTTCTATACTGGAGGATGCTGGAGGTAATAGAAGCAGTCGAGCTTTCACCGTCTACTCCCAGAGCAGAGTCGTCATCGTTGTCTGGTTCAACATTGTCGTCTGCCTCAATGATCTGCTCTTGGCCGGGGTCAGCCGTCGGTGAGGAGCGGTCCCTCGGGGAACTGCTACCAGGCATCGTGCTGTCGAGAAAGGGACTGTGGAAGAAAGCGATGGCAAATTCCTCAATCTCGGGTTGGGCGGTTATGCGACTTTAATGGGAAGACGATGGGAGCGGGGAGACAGGTATGAGAGAACCCTCGTATTATGGAAACGTACGTTGGCAGGTCATGATTGGCTTTCCTGAGTAATGTTGCTTGTTCTTTGCATGAGAGCGGACCCGGCCCGTCGCCCGTTTCATGTCACAGTTGCATGTAACAACTGAATAGGGCTTGCTTTGGACCGAACCATGGGGGTAGGGTTCAAAAGAATCGGGGCCTGCACGACCAGTCCATGATACCGGCCATTGAGATGCGTTGGCAGCCTCCTCGCTCGGCGCTACCTTAGCTCTTCTCCTTCACAACGCGTGCGCGAAGTAACATTCTCACTCGGAATAGCTCGAGGGCCGTTTTCCAACCCTTGGCTGTGTGGAGATTGCGGGAGAAATGCTCACAACCACCAATGTTACATGCAATGCGGCCGTGCCTTGGTTTGCATACTTGTCGTACACGCTGCGGGCCAATCACTTGTAGGATTTTATCCGATTCATGTTGCATACCCCCACTGAAAGAACAATTGATTGCCTGTGCTTTCCGGCCTGCCTCGAGCCCTCGTCTATGTCTAGTCATCCTGGTCGGACAAGCGTCGGTGGAGTTCCGTTAGCCAGCAACTCCACATCTTGAACTCTCTTATTGCTGATCTTTTCTGCTTCCCCTCTTCAACATTCGAGTTCCAGACCGCCTTGACTATGGAGAGTCTAGTATTTATCTACATGGCGTGTAGCAGTTTACTTGTAGGAGACGCAGACGTATCATCATAACATCATTATAGTCAGCGCATATTTACTCTCCCGCCAACGTGTCAGCTCCGTAAGCCGCCGGCAATAACATTTCTCATCACTATCAGCGTGAGGGTCACTGTCCATAGGCTATCACTTGCATGTTTAGCGTGATGCTACTTGACTTTCAATGCGTGAAGCTGGAGGTTGGTGGTTCCTTGACTCTTCATGTCAAACTTGCTGGGAACATAACCGTTATCGCCACAGCCTAAGGCCAACACCGGTGCCTAAGGTGACATTGAGCATGTCGTCTGTGCAATTCTCGACAAAAACTGCAGCCTTAAAGGTCGAGGCTGTAAGGGGCACCCACGTTAAAGGATGTACGAAAGATGATACGGGACGGATGGTTACAACCGTGGAGCGTAAACCAGACGTTACGACAGGCTTTCGTATAAAGAGTTGGCTAAGACTGACTACTATCGACTGCTAAATGTATTTCCTGGAGCAGAGCGTATGTCTTTGCAGCACTAAGGACAGTAGGCCTTTTAACCCAGTGTCAGTTCTCCTCTCCATTATCGCAGATTAGATTAGAGGCTACTTCTGAGTTGTCTTTCTTGAATGATCACCCAAGTGCCAGAATTATTATTTGACACCATATTAGCATCACAAACTGAGAAGATGTCACCGTCCTCCTAACAACCATTCGCTTTAAACACTCATGTTGGAAAACTCTGACCGGGACTCGTTGCTTGGACCTTTAGTTTGAGCAGCCTAGTCTAAAACGCTACTGTGAAGGATCGATGCGGACTATTACAGACGGTAGATATGCTGTCTATTAATTCTCCTCTCCAAATGGAGGCATTCTTCAGCATTTGCATATTAATTCTAGGTTCTATGTCTGTGACTCTATTCCAGCAGAAATCCATTTCCCGCAACAATCACCTAGTTTTCCCTTTGTCGCTTCCTGGACTCGCCGTTTTCGCCATGTCCATTTTGTCCATTTGTGACTTCTCCCTGAGCAGCAAAGTACTCGAGGCTTCCCTTGGGATCAGCCTTCATCGTCTTGCTGCCCTCCTGCCAACCGGCAGGGCAGACCTCGCCGTACTCCTCGGTAAACTGGAAGGCCTTGACGAGACGGATGGTCTCCTCGACGTCTCGGCCGACGGGCAGGTCATTGACGGTGATCTGCCTTAGCACGCCCTTGGGGTCGATGATGAACAGGCCACGCAGGGCAACGCCCTCATCCTCGATGAGAACGCCGTAGCTGCGCGAGATCTTGTGCGACTTGTCGGCCACCAGGGGCAGCTCCAGGTCAGGGCCAAGGCCACCTTGCTTTCGGGGCTTTTCAACCCACGCAAGATGCGTGAAGTGAGAGTCGGTCGAGATGCCGAAGACGGTCGTGTTGATGGCCCGGAAGCGCTCCAGGGCGTTATTGTACTGGATGATCTCGGTCGGGCAGACGAATGTAAAGTCCATCGGGTAGAAGAGGAGAATGACCCTGCGAGAATAGATTAGTTACAGCGCGGTATGCCAATTGAGCTTTGCCAGGACCATTGACATCCGAAGCAAAGCAAGGAACGGCCTACGCACCATTGTCCCTTGTAATCGGACAGGGAGATATCCTTGAACTCGCCTCCGGGGAAGAGGGTGGTCGCTTTGAAGTCGGGCGCTGGGCGCTGAACGAAGGCTGTGGACATGGTGACGGCGACGGTGGTTGCGCGTAGAGGTCGTGAGATGCGATACTGGACACAGGGATGATGACGATAAACAGGAAGAAAAATCAAACACTTGCGAGAAGGTCCAGATGCCCCTAGCAACAGCCGAACGGCATTAATAAGAGGTAGTGGGCCTTTATCAGGGGTCCCGCGGAAAGGGGTGGAATCAAGACATTTCTAGCGCCATATTGCTTTTGCAAATGGTTGATCAGGATCAGATGATAAGTTCCGTGATACTGATTAGATATTGTCTCGCTCAACGTGTAGCCAATAGCTTCAGTCATTGTTGGCAGAATTGACACAATCACAGGTTTTAGTCATGGTATTTCTGTAAACACTTGGCTGACACAGAAGAGTCTGCAAATATTTTGCATTATGACGCAATTAAAGGTCCCTTCTTAGCGCGTAAACACGAAATCGCGCGAACTCACGTGTTCAGGCCGAGCTTTATATCCACGTCCAACAGGCCAGCAACGCGGCTATTAAGTTCACGTGCCAAACGCAGCTTAGCTGAGTAGGGAGGATCAACTAGAACAGGCCAGAGCCCTAATCCGAGTCATTCATCTCAAAAGGGCCCAATACTGGGCGCGGAAGATGTAGGACGAATTTGAAACGGCTGCTGGTAGGAGAGAAGTACTTGTCGCTTAGAAGGCCTGGGGCCCAGACAAGAGTTATCACACCTCTATGGATCTGCGAAATCAACGAGTCAGAGAATTATGGCTTCATCATCTATAAATCTAACGAGATTAAACAGGGATCAGCCATAGTAAGACAGCGCCAGTTCTTAGTCTGGGACAATACAGGCCATTCAGACTCGAATAATTTTATGAGCCACGGTGGGGATGAAACGAGTAGTCTAGGATGGGTACTTGCTTAGCAGCGTCACCTTGCCCGGCGCATGGCTTCCCCTCTGAAGCCCACCCATCTACCTCTCGAGATTAAATAGCAACTAAGCATCATGACAATATGTCAAACAACATGTTAAACAATATTGATTTAGATATCGACTTTAAGAAGCTAGCAGCACTGAGCCTCTTGAGACCTCGCATGGTAAAAGAAAACCCGTTTCTAGTTCTCGCAAGCAACTGCGTCTTTCTTCAGCCAGACACCCAAGGTCTAGAATGTACGAACTTCTACCAAGTGCTGCGCAGTTCAAATCCACTATCGAGTTTATAAGGACGGATATAAAGGTCGTGTCAAAGGTAGTTATCTAGTTACGTTCTGTTCAGCTGGTTCCAGAATACAATAGAATCCTGCTGATGAAAAACGAGTTTAACCTTCGGAGTATTAGTGCGAGCCCTACTGATCTACAGACATTCCCAGTGACCAGAGTAAGCGAGGAAAGCCTACTGAAACTAACGGCCACGAAATGACTCAACACCTCTACGTCAAATCTACACAGCAAGCTCAACGTAACACTGACAGCATTTTAGACCACTTTTCGTTACGCCATGTATTAATGGATCTCAACTAGGCAGACGTAAACTGCATCTCGATGACTACTTCCAGTTGCTACCGCCACACCAAGCCCACTGAGCGGCTTTACCACTGGCTTTGCTCCCAAGGAATGGCACAAAGGGAGTCAAAGGTCTTGCTGCAGTTATAGGGGTAACTGAAGGAGCGTCAGCAGCTTCTTACTGCTCGACCTCCTCAACAGGAGCCTCCTCAGCTGGGGCCTCCTCGACCGGGGTCTCCTCAGCCGGGGTTTCGGCGGCAGTAGTTTCGGCGGCAGGGGCAGCAGAGGTAGCAGCGGGCTCGGACTCGGGGGCAGGGGCAGGGGCGGAAGCGTTGCTACCGCTGGACTTTCCAGTCGCCCAGCCGTGCTTTTGCGACAAGTAGTACCACCAGTTGCGGAGCATCCAGCCATCAAAGTCGGTGACTTCCGTGGCAGAACCTGCAAGCATGAGGAAGTTGGGCTGTCCCGTGGGTGTGAAGTCTGTGAACTGGTTAGCAAAACATACCCGAGGCGGGTTGATACAAGGTGATTCGTACTGTAGACTTTATTATGTTAGTTGCAAGGACCAAGTTTAGAAAGGGGCAGGGAAAACACTTACAGTCATCCAATCCAAAGGTGTGTCCCTGTGCGCCTGGTTAGCAGAAGTATCACACTTGAAGCTTACTGGGTCATACCATCTCGTGGAGCAGAATGTGGATAGAGCTAGACTCCAGGTTCTTCATGAAGTACTCGCGGCCAATATGTTGTCCCCAAGAATATCCGAAACCACCCTCAAGTCCGTCAGTAAGCCAGAAGGCGTGGTCGTAGTGGCGCGCGGCGCCTCCCTCGCAGCCACTGTAGTCGCCGTCGATGTGGGCATCGCGAGCACAGGCGACAGGGCACATGGGGATACCCTTGTCGTCCTTCTCAGTGTAGACGTCAATGCCCTCAGTCGCGCCCTGGAGAATGCTCTTGTCGCGGACAGCCCATCCAACAATGTTGACCTTGACGTTGTCGTAAGGGAAGCCGTTGAACCCGTAGAGCCACTTGAACCACTTCTGATACTGCGCGGCGTATGCACTGGCCAGCTGAGTGCGCTGGGCCTCGGTCACAGTCTCGCCGCTATCCCATCGGACACAAATGTTGAGGAATCTGCCTATCAATCAGTGCTGTCTCCCAAAGCAAATGCTGGTGATTGGGATAGTACCCCTTGTTGGCCATGATCTGTTGGAAGCCCCAGTTGTTGTTTCCATCAGGGCCTCCTTCGTAGGTGTCCTCATAGCGCTTCCATACCTCACCCAGAGGTTTCTTCAGATTCGCCGGTGGGTTCCAGCCCGACTGGCGCTTGAAGGGGCGGTTTCGAGCAACGTCAGAAAACCCACGCTTCGACTGAGGAAGCTCCAGTGAGTTCTTCCAAACGGAAGCGTCGAGATCAGACTGGGCGGTAGCAGAGGCCAAAAGGCCGCTCAAGACGGTGGAGAAGGTAGTCACGCGCATGTTGAATTGTAGGATGTTGTCCGGTAAATGAGTGAATAGAAAATAAACGAATGATATACAAAAAAGTAAACAAGAAAACTCTGACCTGGCAGAGCAAATGAATGAAAGCTTGAGTTAGGACACAATCACCAGCTGATATCCATTCTCTCTTCCTTTATATATATACGTACATGGCGTTGCTTTCGAGAGAACCAGGGCTCTACACCCGGCTGGATGTCATGTTTCAAACCAACACCCTGGTGGATATGTGATAAATTAAGGACGGACCATTGCTCGGCAAAACATCTTCCAAGGGGTGGGAAAATAATCGCCGAAGGAGCGTCGGCTCACACCCCGGCTGCGACAAGGTTCTATCAGGCGCAATAGGGTTGTTTCTGATTTCATGCCCTGGCCACTTTGATTCAATTGTGACTATTAAGGGGAAGTTTTACCGCTAAGTCTAGACTCATTGTACGACAGATGGGATGTGATTGGAGGAAGCAAAGACCGGACATTGCAAGGCTCGTGTTGGATCCCATACAAGCCCATTGCAAAAAGATGGATGACCATCCGACCAATTTTAGCTTATTGACCGCTTAGGCGATAGAAGTAGTGTAGTCGGGCAACCACCGTAGGAAACGGATATCTTGCCAGCAACAAGTTTCTGGGTTGTATGAAACCCTCCCAGAGGCATTCGAAAAAGATCATTTCATCACCTTCACAGTTGGCCGAGAACATGGCTTCCTTGGAGACTCATCGCCCAAAGCCGAGCTTTAAGCGCGACGGGGCAATTATAGAATCAATCTTAATAACGCATCACCCTATATTCCAGCGATTAGATCACCCAAAGCGCAAGATGGCTTGAGTCATGCGATTTAAGTTAGCTGTGAAAATGCCCTGGACACTACGGGTTGCTGGACGCCTCTCCGGCGAAGATTCAACCACCAGTACTAGCAAAATAGCTGTCTTTAGTATGCGTAACAGTCACTGGCCATGGAATTAAAGGTTGCTATCCTTCGGGACATCGAAGGTATCCTCGAGCCACGCGAAATAGTTCTCGATCTGATATATATAGACATCACAGTGTCTTACCGCCTACCACAAGACCCTTTCAACGCCGCCTCGCCCTTTATCAAACCCAAACTTCTAAAATACTTACCTATGTATACCAGAAATCATATGACCTAACAACTACGAAAAAGTCATTTAGCATCTCTTCATCATTGGTGTTGGGGAGGACTGACTCCACCTGACATTCTATGACGCATAGGTGATGTGATGGCAATTCCTTGGCGATCAGAGGGGGATAAATGAGCTCTACAGCATGGGCTGTATGTTAACGTGAACAATCAACGAAGTATCAACCTTAACTTGCAAAGATCAATATCATAATCATACTCTCCATTCTTTTTAGCAAGACGTTAACGAAACATGTCAGGAACTGCACCATCTGATCCCGCTCGAGGCTTTGAACAAACGCCGCTGGATTCAAATCAACACGGACAGGCACAGTAAGCGCACTCCTTTCTGCCATTCATCCCATACAGAAGCACCCGGTATATCATAGGCTTGTCAGAAAGCTGAGCTAATACGTGGATAGAAACATCCTTGATGAGACCAAGGATACACATGGGCGAACAACTGTGGACGCCAACATTGGCGAAACCATCGATGCGGGCAAGACACAGGGTGGACTTTCGAAGCGTGTCGATGACTTGTTGAACAAACCTGCGGCCAAGAGTGGAAACGCTGGAGTGGAACGCAAGGCTTCGACGGCAGACGAGCTGGGGTTCAAGGTTGGAGAGGAGGCAGATCTTCACGACCTGGCGAGACGCAAGCAACCCTGATAGTGCTAGGCGTGTGTGCAAGTCTGCAATAGGAGCACGGAGGCTAAAGATATCTGTGGTCGATCTTGACGTAGTTGAGCGACAGCTTAAAAACAACTAGAGCCAAGGAAACACGAGGAGAAGGAAGTTGTATTAGCAACGTAGCATCCATCAACCATTCTGCTTCTATTCTCTAGAACTCCTATCTTTGGAAACGGTGGAACCGCACTCTCTAACGTGACATCCGTCAATCCCCAGGCAGGATCTCCTTGATATTGCTCTTTGCCAACTCATCAGTTGCGTCTAGAACCTCAACCATCCACTCTCTTGCCGTGCCGTTCCGAGAATCCTCAAGCTTGGCTTTACCCACATGTTCCATAGTCACGCAAATTAGCGATTCCATGAGCCGCTCGGCCAAAGAGCCAGCGTACCCATGCTGATAGAAAGCTGGAGTCTCATTAACCTCCAGCAGCCACGCACTCCCATTGGTGTCGATGAGAAAGTCCAGAGCAAAGAGCTCAAAGCATTTATCCAGGGGCGTGAACTTGTCGGCCATTGTGTGGGCAGCCGCACGGAATAGCTCTGCGGAGATTTCGCATGCTTGATTGAAAATACTCCGCTTCCAGTCGCCGGGGAGGAGGTCGTCGGAGAGTTTCCAAAACTCTCTCATAGATTCCCTGCTCATAAACTCGTCCTCCTCCTGAAGTGCCGTGTTCGTCAGAGACGACTTGAGGCTTGGGTTCTTCCAAGGAGGCTGGTAATCTTGCAGGGCCAGCAATGCCAGCATCTCTCGAAATACGTGTACTTTCAGGCGCCCGACAGAAAGTACGTAGGCTCGAACGTGCCACTTTCTGCCCTCGAGCGGCGGAATCGAAACGATGTATTGCTGGGCAACAAACTCGCGCATGTAAGCCGACGGGATGCGCTCATTCTCGTCGATTACAATCTGGTGCATAGCGTCGTTCATCTTGGTCTTGTCTGAAGTCCCATTAACAGACAGGTGTCCAGTGGCAGTGATCAGAGCATCCAGAGAGCTCAAGCCAGGGGTCGACAAGCTTGGAGAGAACCCATTGGCATCATCGTCATATGAGCGCTTTGTGCTGATTGACTGAGCGTCTTCGTCCGTTTCCTCATCCTCTTCCGATATGTTCGCAGCAAGCTCGAGGTTGCTTGCAAGCTCATCCACAGTGCTGAAGATCCGTATTCCGTAGCCACAGTCAATCATCGCAGGTTTAAGGATCCACCATTCACGTTGTGCCGCATCCTTGTCCTCGTTGTCTTCGAGTGAATAGAGCAAGCTGAGGTCGTCTGCAGCAGTCAGTGCGTCATCGACATACTCGCTATAATCAAGGGACAGTCGAACAGTTGCCGGAACGTGCGCCTTCAAGATACTTTTAGGCCTTTTTGTAGTCCAGTAGTCCACGACTCTGGCGAGATGGTCTTTCCGGGCGAGTGCATCGCTGCTGGGATAGGCGTTGATGAGTCCGGTACCGGCTTTGTTGAGGGCAGCAAAGTGTCGATTGAGTTGCCAACCATCGCACAGTTGAAACGTCTCATCAGAAGCCTCAGCAAACGTCTCGAAGTCGTCGTGGAAGATGGCATCAGGCACGTGCCGACTAATATATGATTGAACGTGCTCGTCTAGCCACGAGTTTGCTCCCTTGATATACACGTGCATTTTTTTCTCGCATCAAGCTCCTTGATGTCTAAAATTTAGTGCGGGAAGTATCCTTTTTCTGGAGGTAGAGTTGCTTGACGAGGAATCTGGAGGCGAGTGAATACAGGTTCCATATGGCCGGTGAGTGCAAGGCAATGGCACAAGCGCGTGATTCAAGGGCGGCAATGGAGGCTTGCACGATGAGCAGTGACCAACCGTCCGAAGTGATCTTATATGACATTTCTTGTGGCCTTCAATTGGCAGCTGCGGGAAAAGAAGCCCAGCAATCCAAGAAGGAGTGCCAAGCAACGCTGGTATACCAATTACCTAACATTGGCCCACTGGGATCATTGTTTTGTAACGCCTCTATTGGACATTTTATTTACAAACGTAAGCAACAGGATGAAGTTCATGATCTTGAGTCTCTACCTAGTGAAATTGCATGATCAGCGTCGCGCTCACCGATTCTTTTCAGGGGCCATGTCAGGGCCTAATTTTCAAGCATCGCTCTCCTGGACCTTGCGCATCCCGATCCTTGCCTTATTTTTGTAAGAATTTGAAAATTCTTCTCTTGCGTCACTTATTCTAGGATGCGTGGGAAGGGATTCCGTTGCTTGACATAGAAGGCCTTAGTGAAGCTGACAGGGGCCCTGGCAACGCCTGAGTCGCGCAGCATCAGCGAGGTCACTGCGTCACTCATCCAGCTTTTGATGTTGACAGCTGGAAAGACTGGATGAGCCTTGAGGTCTCACTCATTCACTGAATGCTCTGCATTGGCGCATGGCGAGCAAAGCTCACCCAGGCGGCTCCTCTGTGTCCATATAGTAGTCAGTTAATAACTGTCCTCCGTTCTATAGCCACAGTAGTTCATAGTCCGCCGTGAAGCTTCACCTTCTCACCAGACATTTGTTTCATTCAACACATACCATTGTCAATTGAACCTATTTGTCGCAGCGATCAGACCCCAACAACAGAGATCCTATCCAGTTCAGTCCGCTTTCGTCGACAAAATCTCCTTCTCAATGGCTTCACCCAAGGTCTTTGTGGTTCCTCTTCCTCCCATATCCGCCGTCATCACTTCTGAATTAGATCTGGCAAGGACACTCTCGATAGCCGTCAACATTGCCGCTGCGGCGTCCTGGAACCCAAAGTGAGACAGCATCATCTGGCCTGCCCAGATCATACCGATCGGATTGGCGATTCCCTTGCCCGTGATGTCCGGGGCACTTCCATGAACCGGCTCGAAAAGACTTGGGAATTCGGCCGTAGGGTTGATGTTGGCAGACGGCGCAACTCCGATCGTGCCTGTACAGGCTGGCCCCAGATCTGACAGAATATCCCCAAAGAGATTACTGCCGACCACAACGTCGAACATCTGAGGGCGCTGTACGAAGTGCGCCGTCAAAATGTCAATGTGATACTTGTCAACAGCCACATCGGGGTAGTTCTTCTGCATCTCGCGCACCCGAGTATCCCAGTACGGCATGGTGATGCTAATGCCATTGCTCTTGGTGGCACTTGTCAACTTCTTGCGCGGCCGGCTCTGGGCGAGATCAAAGGCATATCGAAGGACTCTATCCACTCCGGTGCGGGTCATGACCGTTTCTTGAATGACTATTTCCCTCTCCGTGCCTTCGAACATGACGCCTCCGATGCTGCTGTATTCTCCTTCGGTGTTTTCCCGCACGATCCAGAAGTCAATATCGCCCGGCTTCCGACCGGCGAGCGGAGAAGGGATACCAGGCATCAGTCGACAAGGTCGCAGGTTGATGTACTGGTCAAATTCACGTCGGAACTTGAGAAGGCTTCCCCAGAGGCTGACGTTGTCGGGGACCTGGTCGGGCATGCCAACTGCCCCGAAATAGATGGCGTCGAATTTGGTGAGAGTTTCCTTCCAGTCACCGGGTAACATGGAGCCGTGTTTGGCGTAATAGTCGCAGCTGGCAAAGTCGAATTCCTCGAATTCCAGCGACAAATTGAACTTTTGCGCCACAGCCTGAAGACATCGCACTCCATATGGCATCACTTCAACCCCAATACCATCCCCGGGGATAACGGCGATCTTGAGTGACTTTCCAGGCATCCTGAAAGTCAAAATGGAGGATACTAAAGTAAGTAAAATATTCACCAAGGGGGCAAAGTGGTAAATAGAGAAGATATAGGCAAAGGCTGAGGAGGAATGGAGGCTGATCGGACTGAGGGGGTTGCGGCAAAAGAATTGGCCGCCTGAGACACGAGAGGCTAAGTATGCATATGCAGCCTTCGGAACGGGAGCTCCGATGCCGAACCGTTTAGATTCATGGATACAAGTTGATGCATCACTATCAGTTTGGGACAGAGAGACAGAGGTCACTATTCTTATGTATCCGTAATAACTATTCTGCTTTACTTGAAAAAGTCTACGGCAGCGGAGACAACATCATCCGATGCTTGTTCTGGAATATAATGCCCTGAGTCAATGCTGTGGCCCTCAACCGGCACACCAGGCTCTGTTACAGCTCGCCATTCCTCGAGAGCATCAAAAGATTGTTCAATGACGCCGTGCTTCCCCCATAAGATGAGCAAAGGGCAACGGACCTTGCGCCCTTTCTTCAAGTCTTCTCGAGCCTCGTCCAAGTCCAGCGTCGCGCTCGCTCGGTAATCATTGCACATTGCGTGAACCGTCGCGCCATCTTCAAAGCTTTTGACATAGATGTCGAAGCAAGCCGGATCGAAAATATTCATTTTTTCCTTCTGACGACCACCCATGAACATCTCGGCAAGCTCTCTTGGGCGCGCTTCGATCAACGTCTCAGGAAGCGGTTCTGGCTGTATCAGGAAGAACCAATGGAAGTATGCTTGCGCAAATTCGAAATCCGTCTTTGTATACATGGCAAGAGTTGGACAGATATCGAGCAGAATGGCCTTGCCAACTCGGTCTGGATAGTCCACACACAGCTTGTGCGCCACTCTGGCTCCACGATCATGCGCGCAGACATAGAAGGAGTCGGTGAAGCCCAAGGCGTCCATCACATCGACGCAGTCGCGAGCCATGGCGCTCTTGGCGTAAGAAGAGACATTCTTGGGTTTGGATGATTGCCCATAGCCACGGATGTCGATGAGGATAACAGTGTACTTGTCGAGCAGCTGAGGTGCGACGCGGTGCCAGATGTGCAGGGTTTGGGGGAAGCCATGGAGTAGAAGCAACGGCGGCTTGGACGACGACGAGTCGCCGCTCTTTAGTCCATAGATTGTAACATCCGAGTCGGATTGTGTCTTGATGGCGAACGCTTGGAATTCGTCAAACATGTTGCGAGCTTTTGGGAGTGTCGATACTACGAGTTGGGAAGCGCTTCTAGAAGTGCTGTTTTCAAGCTTTATTGAGTGAGGTTGTTGGTATGACGTTGATGAGCTTCTCCAAACACTGGCAATCTACGGAGTAAGCATTGTATTAATAATCATCGGCCTCAATCAGCCTTTCCCCGCCTGATATGATAGGATGCCAGCATTCCGGCGGCCAAAGTAAATGCCGCTTAGGCTAAACTTAGTGCTGCGGAGTTTCATTCCACCGTTACCTGCTGTGAAGGACGATGGCGTGCAGTGTCTCAGAGGTCATTCTTCAGGAAGAGTCCTTGCAGCAGTGGCTTGCATGAGATAAAAAGAATGAACTCTATTACGTTGCCTCAGTGATAAGTTTTAGTCCATGACTCTGCGGGTTGCAGAGCCAGCTGAGAGAGCCGCAAAGTGAGCATACCGTATGTATATTTGGTATATCTCATGTGATAAAGTCTATTCAGCCTAATCAGTGCACAATGCCATGTTCAATAATTCTCTTTGTAGCTACCGCTACCCAGTCTGGCATTCTTTGGTGCTCGTTGGTTCGCAATTCGGATCATAGAGAACGCAGTCATGTCCTACATTTGAGTCGTATCTGCACACATCGCCGGGTCTGTACTACTCCCCCTGCCTTTGGTTCCCGTTCGTGTCACCTCGGACCCGTCAGTGACTGGCCTGCACACTAGACTAGCGGATTAGAACCCATATCGACATCATCTAAGAGTCCTCTAAAGATCAAATGTACCTGCGGTGATTCTGAAAAGGGAAATTTGGTGTATATGTACGTTCTACACCTATTCAGAGTCTTTCATAGTCAGCCAACATGAAGAGCACGATAACTGAACTTGCTCTGAGTCAAGTCTTCTCCAACCAACTTAAACAAGAGTACGACTCGACCAATAAACATAATCTTTACTCTAGTACTAGCCATATTACTACTGCGGAATTCTATCACAGCTTAGAGTATCTAACAGTGCTTGCAACACTACTTATTGCCGGTGTTTACGCCTCAGTCGCTTGCTACGGATCAGAAGCGGGGCTTGTGAGTGACGAGGGCAGGCGTAGAACTGGGACGGAGAAGCTAACGCATTCATATTGGATCATTGATGAGATTTCCTCCAAAGATGATGGTGAATCATGCTTGACAGGAGTTATTCCATTAGCCACACGGAGCAGAGTACTCTCAACCGCTCCTTTGAGTGAGCAACAAACCACTGCGTTCCCGAGCACCTGGTGCTCGTAAGGGGCACAGACCAGAAGCGTATTACAGCAATGTTATGTGAGTACCCTCTTCTTCATTGCGAAACTGAAAGTCACTGATTAACTGAATACCAGATTCAATATAAAAAACCTTCCTGTCCCTGGCAACTCGAAGGTGAACTCGCCAAGCACACTAACATCTCTTGAAAGCATTTACAATCCTCTGCTACCACCTCACCTCAGTCTCGCTACATCAGAAGCTTCTCCCCTCAAGAGTTCTAACGAATAACTAACAACAGCTGAAATGGAGCCACAGCCTCTTTCTCCCAGTCCACCTGAAGGCAAGCCTGAAAGCACCATCTCCACTGATGCTGCCACTCAGGAAACCCAGCCTCGTACTCATCCTCACTGTACCATCTGCCAATGTCGCTGGTGTCCTTCGTGCAAACGTGAGATCTGGAACTGGACAACGGAGAGGTGCAGGCCCTGTCATTTGATTTGCCTGGATTGAGCATTCGTCGGTTCTACACTACGAGAAAGAATCCCGTATAGTTTGTTCTCAGGCAGCAGGGGCCTCCAGCGACTCGCGTATGGTTTCTTCTTCGATTTCTCGCAGTCTCTACTCAGAGAGCAGGAACTCAATGACGGATAGCTGAGCTTTCCAGGTTCCAGCTAGCACAAGTAGACTTTAAACAGTATTCACAGTGATAGGTGACTGTTGGGTGACAATGAGCTGCTGAAGCTGTTCAAAGTCGCCCTTGGAGGCAGCGTCGGCAAGAAGACTTTTCAGTTTTCAAGTTCATGCTTCGGGCTAGTGATGATCATGAGAATATTTGAGCGTAAGGTACATTCGGTAGAACAGAAGGGACACTCTTTAAGGTGTGAACCAGGACAATTGCATGTCGAAAGATGTGATTGCAGAACATGCCACTGTGACAGATATCATAGCTGCACGATATATCAATAGGTTGCAACTACATACCAACAGACAAACCAGCTTGTCGATTCATTTCAGTACGGCCGATTCGTGCTGTTTCACCTCACAAAGTCCATGGCTGGTTATATCTATATGAGATGACAACAGCTCATTGCCCGCTACGATTTATCCGGTCTGTTTAATGCGAGACGGCTATAGACGGGCGTTCTTAAACCCTCAACAGGAGTAGGGCAGTGGGAGGCAAGAAGCGCACGGAGCTCAGTGACATTTGAGGTTTTCTCTCAAAAGAATGCGGATATGTCCAATTGTCAAGATGCCGCACTCTTCATTTCCCTCGCTTAGTCCGGGGATGCTGGGGCGTAGAAGCTGGTATCGGTTCCAGAAGAGAAAATGCGCTATCCTCCTCGTAGTTATTCCTCGTCGTCCTGTACTAAGCACGTCTATCCAGAGTTAAAAGACCCTGCTAAGTCTGGGCAATGAAGCTTTATTCGAACTAACGCGGCAAGGGAGAGGGACAAGTGGACCTCTTTTATGTTCTTACGAGGGTATGACCGCACGCTGTTCCTCAACATCGTCGGCGATAGCAACCTCAGAACGATCCGTCTACATCTCCGTGCCCGTTTTCAATCTCTCTGATGTCCCAAAAGTGACGGCGTTTATTGAGTAAGAAGCGTGCACGTTGACTGAAAATGGTTAATGTCTTCCCCTGTCCTCCCTTCGGGTCAGTGCGGATCAAGGCCGAAATCACGGACCGCGATGACCCAGATTGCAGAAGTTAGAGGAGAGGCTAGGCAAATAACACGGGTTTAGAGAGATGGATAGCTTTTGAGGGACTATTCCAGTAACAGCATAGCCTTGAACAATGCCGTTTGCCTTGGGTCGAATCGTCGAATGTCTGCCGGTCTTTTGAGAGCTCGCAGATTGGCTCACCAACGCCACGACGCGCTAGTTACTACGCGATCTTCAAATCCAGGACAGCCAATCATACAGCGTAGAAGACGTGTTGGTATGAGGCCCCGTTTCTCAGCCGCAACAGTGTAGGGTAACCGTTCTCGACGAGACAGATATCACAGGGCAACATCAGGAATGCATCTTTGGATAATAGAAAAGCATTAGGTACAGGCTAAATTGTTTTCAGACTTTGTCTCTATTGTTGTCTTGCCCTCCACGTTTCATTCCAGTATCTCAATCATTAGGCACACAAGTCCTTGCAGAGGAACATGACAGCTCTGACTAGCTAGTCTTGACTTGTAGACGACGGAGAACATCAATATGACGTTGGCTCATATATCCACACTTTGACGACAACCGAGCTACGATGATCCGAAAATATCAATGATTATGTGGTGGCGGATATCGAGTGTCGACAAGCAATTGTCATGTCAATATGATATCACCGCCTATCAGATCGATACCTTCATAGAAGGACGATCTTGGACTACCTACGACGACGGCTGCATCCGCTAGTATTGAAATCTGGATGGTCACTTCAGCAATGATCAGGCTGAATGAACATGTGACAGGGATTGGATCGATGGCAATCTCAAGCTGGAACAGCTCAGAACAGCTGTAATCACCAACGGAGTGGATACG
Source organism: Fusarium buxicola (assembly GCA_014899095.1). Taxonomy (NCBI): domain Eukaryota; kingdom Fungi; phylum Ascomycota; class Sordariomycetes; order Hypocreales; family Nectriaceae; genus Fusarium; species Fusarium buxicola. The sequence goes on from JAAVUK010000340.1 coordinate 58,909, forward strand.
GTTGGCTGATGATCCTCGCTCAACGCCACGGCGTAGGACTCTTCTCTCCACGGCCATCCCGCTAGCTACTCTCTTCCAGACAGCTAGCTCCTGCATAACGCACGTCATGAATTAAAGACCAGTGGATCAGGATCTATCGTGGGCGTGCCGTGCTGGGGGGTCATGCGAGGTCACTTCGGCTGGCGTCCGGGGCGCATAGCTGGTGTGGGAGCTGCAAGCCTGCACCCAGTAGGCGTCGCCTCGAGTCCCCGTGGGTGCAAGGAACGGCTATGGGCAGAGTTGCAGACGATCGCTGGGAAATGCACCATGGAGAAGGCGTCTGAGGTCGAACGGGTGAGAAGACGGCTGCTCCGGAAGATGCCAGCTGAGGCAGATGATGTACCAGGCCGATGGTTGTTAATGTTCGGCACTGCTATCTTGGCACCTTGGCGCATGGCAAAGATTGACGACGTCTGCTTGAGCTGGTTGATAACTAGCAGTGCAGTACGTGAACAGGACGAGATAGTGGCAATGATTACCACATTAGTAGATAGCAATCGAACATGTCTGATCACATCACATCGCGGCAAGAAAAGACGAGCATGGGTGATGGTGATGGACCGTGTGGTCAAGGTTTGAGGCGGGTGGAGATGACCGTTTTGCTCTGGAGCCACATGAATCGCAACCTCAAAAAATTGACCGAGGAGCAGCTACTGTAGCTGGAATACGTCCAGTACTCAGTACGTAGCTTGATCATGATCTCGACAAACAGCCAAAAGGGAAATTCGGATTCCAAAAACGCTCATGGCCAAGTCTCAATGGGCTCGCCGACATGGCATGAAAATTGCACCGAGTCGAAAGGAACCAGAACGAACGAGAAGATTCACGTGCTTGGCAGCAAGTGGCGAGACCAAATTTGATCTTTCCACCGAGGGATCCAGGCTCCAATTCGTAGATGGTAGTTCCAAACTGCTGTCTGGGCATCTTCCTATAAGAAGCCGCCAATCCCCCATGTGGCCGTTGGAAGTGGCCACAGCCGTTTCGGCCTACCGAGGGACTTTTTACTCAGTTTAGCACCCTCACCGGGGGATCGCTACAAGTGGCCAACGGGGGGAGGGCCTAAACAGGGTAAGCTTATCTCCAGCTGTGCCCGGGTGTCCTTTGGGTGAGCCGGCCAGAACGAAGCCCTGGAACAGTCTAACCAGGCTGGGGACCGACGGTGGATCCATCTTGTTGTTTGGTAACGGGCGGTTTTTCGTCTCTGTCGCCTCTCGGTGCCTCTTGGGCCTCTCGGTGCCTCTTGGGCCTCTCGGTGCCTCTTGGGCCTCTCGGTGCCTCTTGGGGCCCAAGCCAAGCCGCCAAGCCTGCTATGGAGAAGAGTACGAAACAAAGTACCATGGGCACGCAGCAGGATGCAGTAGATACATACGTGCGTACAGTTTCGAGTTGGTGCATGGGGCAATCGTCAACGACAGTGAAGGAGGAAGAAGGCCTTGCGGTTTGATTTGACTTGATTTAACTTGATTTGATTTGACTCGACTTGATTGAGCTGACCTGACTGTATGTCTCTTTGCTGCTCGTTTAGACATTAGCTTTAAGCATAGTTTCTACGTCGCATTTTCCACTTATGTTTAAAAACAAGCGTCGACAGAATCTAAAATTTGTCGTTTGTTTTTCTTAGCACCGGCATCCACCAGTCAGCCCATCCATGGACACCGAGACCAACGCCCACGCCAACGCCAACGCCAACGCAAGGGCTGTCTGTCTGTCTGTCTGCGGCTCGTCGGATCAACCGCAGAATCAGAGTCTCGGCGATCGACAAGACTTTTCTTCCTTCCAAAACCAAGACGGCCCCACACAGCTTGGCAGATGGAGGGCTTGGAGGGTGTCAGAATCACGCTCTTCCATTGGGCTTTACCTACCGAAGGTCCCTTGTGCCCTAGCGTTGGTGCTGGAGCAGGCCAGGGTGGCGCTGAGCCACCCTTCTCATCATGCATCCTTTCCAGCAGCAGCTGGTCCAATCACGGCCCGAATAGCGTCCTCTCGTTCTCAGATCTGCCCACGTGGGGTAGATACACAATCTCATAGGGTTGATATGCTTAAAATGTCCCACAAGAGTACGGGGCCATACGGGGGAGCTCACAGACGGGGGACTGCCCAATGCGGCAAACCAGCACGCTTTCTCTGCAGCGGCGTGGCTTCCTGCGCTATCTGCTGGTGCCTGCGCTTCCTGCTGGTGTTTACACCAAGTAATCGGTAGCCATATCGTCTCACCGAAGCACAAGGCTCTTCAGCTTCTGGGCGTTCTGTAGCGGCCAGGCTCCGCCCAGGGTGGGGGGACTCTGCACCCTGTGCGGACTCTGCTGCCAAGCGGAGGCATCAAGAAATCCCTGGCTCGCTCATGTTACATGTGCCCATGCAGAGAGAAAGCTTTAAAAGTCTCTGGCTGAGACCCCCGATTTCTGGTTCTCTTCTGCTAGAGTATCCCTTTCTCCTCCATCATCAGCAGCAACTCTCATTCGACTGCTTGGATTCCTTTCTTTCACTTCCAAACAAAGGCCCAATCCAGTCAAGATGGTGCTCGAGGACTACACCTACGTCTTTGCCCTGGGCACTTGCTTCGCCCTGCTCGAGGCCTACAACAACGGTGCCAGTATGTTCTCTCTCTCCCCTCCCATCCCTGTCCGTTGATGGCTGACGCTTCTCCCCCGCAGACGATGTCGCCAACGCCTGGGCTACCAGCGTGTCATCGCGCTCCGTCACCTACAGAGGAGCCATGGTGCTCTGTTGTATATTCGAAATGCTCGGCGCCCTGACGGTCGGCGCCCGAACCGCCTCGACTATCAAGAACGGCATCATCCCGATGGAAGCCTTCAAGGACAACGCCGGTGTCCAGCTCCTCGCCTTCGCCTGCGCCTCGGCTGGTGCCTCTCTCTGGGTTCAGTGGTGTACCATGCACAACGCCCACGTCTCTTCGACCTACTCGCTCATTTCTTCGCTCGCTGGTGTTGGTATCGCCACTGTCGGTGCCAGCAAGGTTGAGTGGGGCTGGAACAAGGGTCAGGGTCTCGGTGCCATCTTTGCTGGTCTCGGCATGGCTCCCACCATCGCCGCCTGCTTCGGTGCCATCATCTTCATGCTCATCAAGCTTACCGTTCACGTTCGCAAGAACCCTGTTCAGTGGGCTGTCCGGACCTCTCCCTTCTTCTTCCTGATCGCTGGTACCATCTGCACGCTCTCTATCGTTTACAAGGGATCTCCCCGTCTTGGCCTTACCGAGAAGCCCGCCTGGTACATCGCCGCTGTCACCCTGGGCACTGGCTTCGGTCTCTGCCTCCTCTCGGCCCTCTTCTTCGTTCCCTTTGTCCACGCCGTTGTCATCAAGAAGGATTACACTCTCCGCTGGTGGGATGCCTGGCAGGGACCCCTCCTGTACCGACGCCCCGCTCCCCCGGATGCTGAGCGCGCCCGTGTCCCCAACTTCGAGGTTATCCAGCACGACGACGACGACCAGGTTTCTCACCAGGACTCCGAGACCCACTACAACCCCAAGGAGAAGATCAGCGCCGATGGCGAGATCTCGCCCGCCAACCCTGCCAGCTCCGACAACTCCGACAAGCAGGCCATCAACCTTGCCAACTACAACCAGTCCGACTACAAGCAGATGCTCGCCGATAACATGGAGAAGCACCACGCCAAGCTTCGCAAGAAGCGCGGTCCTCTCGGCTGGGCCATGCGCACTCTGCACGCCAACCCCATCGGTGCCGGTTCCATCCACGAGACTCATAACCTGATCGCCATCGCCAAGCGAGTTCCCGCCCAGATCGTCTGCGCTCTCCTCTACGGTGCTCACTACGACATCCACACTGCTCAGATCGGCATTGAGGGAACCCCCGAGGGTAAGCGCATGGCTCGTGTCTACGCCGCCGCCCCCAAGTACCCCAACGAGGTTGAATATCTCTACTCCTTCGTACAGGTCATCACTGCCTGCACTGCCTCTTTCGCTCACGGTGCCAACGATGTCGGTAACGCTGTCGGTGTCTGGGCTGGTATGTACGCTGCTTGGCACTCTGGCAAGCCTGCCGAGAAGAAGGCCGATGTCCCTCTCTGGCAGATCGGTGTTGTCGCCGCCACTATTTGCATTGGTTTCATCACCTACGGATACAACATCATGAAGGGTAAGCACCATAACCTTGACACACTGAACAAAGACCAACCGCTAACTTGCAATAATAGTCATGGGTAACAAGATCACCTACCACTCTCCCAGCCGTGGCTCTTCCATGGAGATGGGTGCTGCCATCACCGTCCTCGTCTTCTCCCAGTTCAAGCTGCCCGTCTCTACCTCCATGTGCATCACTGGCGCCACTGTCGGTGTTGGTCTCTGCAACGGTACCATCAAGGCTGTCAACTGGAAGCGAGTCTTCCTCTTGGTCTTCTCTTGGATCATGACTATCCCCATTGCCGGCCTCATCGGCGGTATTCTTATGGGTCTGGCCCTCAACGCCCCTCACTTTTAGATGGACAACTCCCTTTCCGATTTTGTTTAGTTTGAGCTTGGAGCTCAGTCGTTCACTTTGGAGAATGCAAATCGCATAGTATGAATGTGAAAATAGAGAAGCGGGCTTGTTACGCATAGAGATACCGAGGTCGGCCACTGCCTATAGTGCTTTAGAACCTTTAATTGATTGGAAATTTCACCTAATACCTTGACCATCTGTGCCTTCTTTATTTGCGCCCCCAGTGAACTTACCGTCTCATGGTCGTTGCGACTGCAAATTGTGCTATAACTGAGTTTTTCTTTTCGAACGCTGCCGCTGCACAACGTAGTGTGGCAATCCCGATGAAACTAATGGACGAAGTTGGTAGTGTAAAAGATAACGCCCCAGAATACTTGAAAGCAAACAAATCCGGCCGCCTCTGTATTAGAGTGTCCGTTATACATGCAAGTTCCAAAATGCTGGTTCCAAGACTTTAAATCATGGCATGGTATAGTGTTGCCTCTCATACGGTACATCTCAAGATGGACATGCATCAAAAGTCTAGAGCACCGGGCTTTCTTGGCAGTTGCTTTCATGCACACCATCTGCTCTTGGCAAGCCACCAAGCTCTTGCATCTTGCATCGAAGTGGCACAGTACCATCCCGAAGGGTTGCAGCTTGGCGATATCCCGGCGATGCCTTGGCACCAGCTTGGCACAGCACAAGAATTTACCAAGACTTTCTCCTGGACTATCACACGTGCCCAGTTGCCTTGTAGAGAACAGGCAGAAATTCTTCTTGATTAGGCATTGCCAAGTCGCTAAATCTGGGTGCAGGCGTAGAGATACACCTCAGGGCCAAGCACCAGGGTAACACATCATGTGAACTGGAGTGTAACATAGGTAATACCACACTAGTCATCAGTCCTCCTCACTCACCTGTTGGCACTGTCTCTGAGATGATCTGACATGTTCTTTCACAAGACGTTGGATATCATATGCGCCCTGCTGGCTGTCAGCACCTCTCTTCCGGGATACGCCTCTTCTTCCTCGACTCCCGAAGGTTGAACCATCGAGAATACGACCCGAGTTTAACAATTTGATGATAAACGTGCTCGGCTACGAAGAGTGTGCTGTTCATAGGCCGACTTTGATGCTGCGGGTGCATACAGTCTATACGACGAGCTCGCCACTACAACTCGCGACGCACGTTTCGTGCTCTGTCTTTCGCTCCATTACTCTCAAACGAAAGTTGCGACCAAGAACATCAGATGAACTCTGGAAGAAAGACCAGGAATAGAGAGTCCAGTCCGTTGGGCTACGCCGATGCGTACCTCATGCAATATGGTACCAATGTAGGTACATACTACCGCATAGACTTGAGATGAGTTACTAGTCTTGAGTTCCAAGCCTGGAAATATCGGGTTGACCTGGCGTGACACACATCTCAACAGATTCATGGTATTTTCCTCAAGTATGCACAGAGTCCCAGCATATTAAGAGCATGCAAATCAAGGCCCGGATGGATGGACCAACGCTGTTCAGCACGTTCAAGTACAATGCTGGGGCTTGACCGAAGGGGGTTGAATGGATTGTAAACTTGGACCTATATCTTTGCAACTACAGCTCTTCTTGGCGTTGTTCCCCAGTTAGACAGGGCGCCAATTCTCAGCCCGCGGTTTCGGGGCCCCTTTCCTGGCGTAGACAGCCCACTGGTGCACCTTGATGATCAAAGTGAGGTGAGAACATACTGGGAAGAATGATGATAGCACGGCTTCGTGAAGGCTTGCTCTAGGCCTCTGTACTGCACGTAGAAGAGCCTGAGCCAAGTGACCTGGCGAAAGCCGGTTCAATAGATTACACGAGGCTGCCAAGTCCACGAAAACCTGGCACTGGAAGAAATATAAACGTGATACAGGTCGTGTACTGAGTTAAGTCGGGTAGTAGTATCGTGTAAGGAGGCTCTGCCTCGTTTGATTATGGGAAATGTTCATATTCTCTCATTCATCATCACACTATATTGTCCAGACCACTATTCCTCCTTCATAATCCGTCTTCCAGGAGGCCGAGGTCATGAATATCTAGGGCCATAGTCTTACTACTACCTCTCGCTTAAGCGTTAGAGGTTTCTACCTTGTCGCCGGAATCAACTATGGCCTGCTCGATAAAGACCTTGCGCCATTTGCCAGTGCAAAGAAGCTTTGTATTCTCCTTAACACCAGCCCAGTTCTCCCTAACAATGTCCATGGTTGGGCGCTCGAACACAAGGTCAATCTCTTCAAGGGTCTTGTTCTTTGTCTCGGGCATAAAGAAGATCTGGTAGATCTCACCAATGAAGGCAATACCTCCGTAGAATCCCAAGGCAAGGCCCGTCTTGGTCATGGCATCCTGCATAGCAGAGAAGTTGTAAGTGACGACGAAGGAAGCGAGGAAGAGCAGGGCGTCGGAAGTGGTCATGCCGTAACTTCGAAGGTAAGTTGGGTAGACCTCGGATGGAACAACCCAGGTCAAGCAGGCGTATGATCCGAAGAACCCCATGTAGATAATGAGGCCGGAGAGGTACAAGCCTTCGACAGTCTGAAGGTTAGTCTTGATGTCAAACTGGTAGCTGACGCCGATGAGGACCAAGCCGATGAAAAATCCAGGAAGCATAGTGATGGCCCAGAAGCGACGGCCGAACCTTTCCATGAGGAAGATGGCGGGAATAGTGCCCAGAAGGAGAGATCCACCGCCGACAAGTGACATGTAGTTGGACTTTTCGCGGTCGAATCCGATCTGGTTCATGAGAACAGACATGTAGTACATGCTAGGAAACTGTCAGTACGAGGTGATGGCGGTGGTTAAGGGAGCTAACATACATAGCATTGACACCTGTCAACTGGCCAAGGAGGATCATAACGTTGGCATAGACAAGGGCTCGTCGGGCTCGAGGAACGGTAAAGAAGTCCATCCAAGGGAAGCGGTGGTTTTGAGCGCCCTCATGGACCTCAGTATCTTCCTGATTGACCGCAGCGTTCATGACGTAGAACTCCTCGCGAGCGTCGCGGCTCTCGATGCCTCGGATGCGCTTCCAGACCTTGTACGCCTCAAGCTGCTTATTCTTGTGCATGAGGAAACGAGGACTTTCGGGAAGGAACAGCATGCTTTCAGGCTGTTGTTAGAGACATGTCTTATTGCACCGGCTTGGAGGAACTTACCCGAAGAACATGATGGTCGAGAAGACCAGAGACGAACCCAAGATGTACCGCCAGTTACCGGGAACCTTGAGGAAGATTGCAGCGACAACATATCCAAAGACCTCGCCAAGGGCAATGTTAAACTGGTAGAGGGACACCAAGTTTCCTCGAATCCTTCGCTCGACCGTTTCGGCGACGTAGACGGGGACGGTACCGCCCTCAAGACCGACGCCTAGACCTAGGATGACTCGCGAGGATACAATCATACCTGTCTCGTTAGCTGCAACTCGCGAGGACTATGGAGGGACTAGTCTCACCAAAGTTCATAGAACCAGCTTCCAGTGCGGCACCAATAGTGTAGAGAACAATAGAGATGATAATGGCACCCTTGCGACCGCAGTATTCGTTCGCAGGAGACAGGATAAGTGCACCACCAACAGCTCCCAAGGGCATACCCGAGTTGACAAGACTGTTCTGTTTCGTCGTCAGGCCGAGGTCCTGGGGCAGGTAGAGGTTGGCGCCGGAGATCAGACTCTGATCGAGACCGGAGAGCAGACCACCCATACTCGCGAAAACCACGAGCAACCAGGTAAAGTGCTTGGGATCCTCAAACTTGAGCTGGAAGAATCCCTTCTTCAGGCCTCCAGAAGCCTCAAGCTGCCGCTCCATCTCGTCGACAAGTTCGTCGATCTCGCGGCCGCCAGCCCTTGCAACCTCAATGGCTTCGTGCTCAACCTTTTCATGCCCCCCCATTGCCTTGTGAATGGCATCTTTCTCTTTTTCGACCGTTGTGGTCGAGTTTTGGCGTTCGCTCTTGGCCATGTTGGTAGTTGGCCCTGGTGATAATAGTGTAAAGAAGACAGGAGGTTACCGAGAAATGGATTGATTCCTGGGGAAGCCATCATCCAGAGCCCCAGCTTTTATATGCAACCCCATTGATCCACCTTGTATCCCGCATTTCAGGTCATTAGACTTTCCCGGAGTCTCGTGCAAGCTCATCAACATGAGGAGGCCCGCATGGAGCCCCAAATAAGGCCTCAAATAAGGTGTTCCAACACTTGATGGGGCCCCAAATGGGGCATGTTGGGTGTTTTCGCATTTCGTATGACGATAGCACCGAGGAATTCGCCGACGTATAGTGGTTTCGAGGCCCGGGACCCATCGCGAGATGCCGTTTCACCCGGGCTGGGGAGTCTAGTGGGTTATCCCCATGGCGGTTTAGAACCGTGCTTGTCCACACCGTCGCATCATTGCGGGATCAACGTGCCACTAATCACGCTTCGTCAACTAGCAATGTGACTTTTCCGTGAGACATTTCCCCCTGCTGCTGACTCGAGATTGCTACGCAGAACGTAGATGCTACGCAGAACGCAGATGTTCTATGCAAACTGCTGATCTGTTCCCTCAACGTCCATCGAACCATTGCGAGTTCCAGCAACGACATAACATCCTGGAAGCATTTACGGCGGGGGCAGGCAGCTCCGTTCTCGGCCCGGCCATAGGCCAATCAAGATGCTAAAAGATGACACCGCAGGATGCTCCTTGCCGCAGTTTTCAACTCCCGGCCGAGATCTACAACACACCATCCACGGTCCGTCTTTTCTCCTGTTCTAGAAGTCTTCTACATGTGGGTTGTCAAGGATTTTAGCACATCACGAGGTCAATCTGTCTCCTGTTTTGGCCATGGTGAGGGGATTGCGGCTCCTGTCGTCCGTGTCGAGTTGCTCCAGTTCTTCTCCACTCGTTGGAGTAACCCTCGACGACGGAGCCAACACTCGTTTCATTTTAATCCCATCAAACTCTTTCCAAGGTGGCATGACCAAGAAGGCTTTCTCCTCACGAACTGCACACGTTGTCAGCGGCGGGCAATGCCGTTCCTTGCAAACAAGGGGAGACATGAAGTGGATGCAGAAGAACCTGCTTGATCCACTCTGTAACCAACACGACCTTTCAACGTTACAGTTCTGCCTGGTGATTCTCACAATACATACCGTGACGGAAATAAGGTAATTAACAAAAGCGCCCACATAAGCCTCAGCCCCCAGACACTGGAACCCCTTGACTCCACTGCTATTCAGCCGCATCTCGATGACTGAAAATTCGGCACCGCACAGGACTACAGTGAATGAATGGGTGGATGTTTTCCCTAATTGGGGGAGTAGCCTTGTTGAACGAGTTCATACCGTCCTTGTCTCTCTTCTATAGGGTAATATCAGATGCCAGAGTACGTAACTCAATCACCCATGCTTTATAATTCCAAGTTGGAGCTAGACAAGAAGAAAGCGACTGGCTACTGTAGCGTGCGTCAGACAGAACCCCGGGTGCCGGAGCATAGCCAGCAAGACTCAATTGATCTTAGACACGCCATGCATGGTCACGAGAATATCACAGGAGACGAGATCCCGCCTCTTTTGGTGAAGGCCTGATTCTCAGACCAAGATGGATGACCCGCCTGTTGGCCGAGGCGCAACGTTACCGGGAATGACAGGGGCGTATAGACGGGCCCATGGCGGTTATCAAAGGAGATCAGATTAGATAGCTCCAAGGGATATCGATGCCAAGCCACGATGCCAAGTTCAAGGCTGGCCTTGGGATACCCACTCTTCCTTGAGATGTCGCGTGATGAGGTAGCACAACCCTTTATTGTAAAGATGCGGCTCGACATCAAAACTGAGATGCGGATTCCAACTAGTACAATAACTTAGAAGTTACATGCTGTCTGGACCCCTTCGTATCTTTCTCCAACTCAAGCTTCAAGCCCTCTTGCCCTGGCCCTTGCCCTTGCCCCCAGACTGCTTGACCCCGACCCCCAACACGAACAGTGCCCGTAGGAGAGTGCAGACAACGGTGATGCCGCCACCAAACCAATCTTCCCATCGCCAGTTGGAAACAGCAAGATTGCCTTGGAGCCGCATCCCAACGTACGTGGCGGTGAGCATGGTGAAGTCGGGCCAGAGGATGGCAAAATGCAGGATTTTCAATATGTTGACATCGCTGGTGTAGCGCTGTAGAAGAACTAACAAGACCAAATATGACGTGCCCATGCCGCCGATCTGGTAGAGAAAGGGTTTGAGGTGTTCAGTGGGTGGGTAATTAGAGAAGAAAGCCTGCGTGGCGAGTTGGTGGTCGAAGAGGTTGCCGTACATCCCAACGAGAGTAAGGATGGGATCTACCCAGAAGAACCAGATGCGGTAGATGGGGTGAATTTGATCAGCCATTTTGTCAGCCATTCTGAAGGGTTGATGTTGTGATGCTGTTGAGGGCTGTGCCAGTCAAGGGCGAGACCAAATATCTTGGAGTTGAGTTTTCCAAAGGCAAAGGCGGGGGATTACGCCAAGTTGGAGAGGGCGTTCTTATAATGATTTGAAGATGGGCAACTGTCTACATTCTGAGTCAGCTTACCAATGCGGTGTAAGCCTCGTTAACGGGATTATCTGACTGTCACATTTCTGAATCTCTCACCATGCTACGCCGCTTTACACTTTTATCACGTATACCAGGTAGATACTCTGGCCAAACTGCCAAGGCAGTATGATATACAGATAGAGATGCTAAACTCGAAGTAGCTAGCTAAACTGGGAATAGCTAACAAGATGTAAGAATTCCGACCCAAGAGAGAAAAGTCGCGCGCTGTGGTACCAATGCGTAAGACCTTTCTGTATGGCAGCAAAGATTCGATCAGAGGAGGTGATCAAGACGGCTCTAGATAATGAGAGCGCCGGGGTTGTGAACGAGGCGAGATATGTCGCTCAAAGCTCGCACACAGTGACAACCGATACTATGACAAACTTGTGAGTCTTCTGAGTCATGGAAGTTCCACGAGAGATGGTTAAATTAACTGATTTGGACTGAAATACGCAAGCAATTGTCTGACTAGACAGCTTATTGTAATGAGTCAGCTTATTTCTATCTTACATGTCGTCAGCATCCATGCGACATTGTCAAGAGCGAAGTGTATCCAGTACTTGCATATGGCTCCCCGTTGCAGACTCCCCACCCAACACCTCATTTCAGCATCGCCAGCAGGAACTAATGAAGAACTCCAAGACTCCTTATGATCCCGGCTGGCTCTAGCAGAAGAGAAAGATCCGTGTTGGCGTGTGGTGTGGGTGATCAATAAAGGAAGAAACCTTCTGCGGGGGAAGCTACAGCATAGTCATCCATGGGCTTGATCCTAAGACATAGTGGCACTTGAGACTGGAGTCCTCTGCTTCTAATGATTTTAGCGTAGCTAAGCGAGAGGAAAACACGGCAAGTTTCTGATCGTTTCGGGATTTATCAGTTACTCTTGATAAATAATCAAGTACTTTTCCTGTCGGACAAGTTTAATATGCAGCGTTGAAAGTATATCACCAACACACGAGACTATTGGCTTCTGCAAATACAAAGTGGTAGCAAAAACAACATCTGCGTTCGGACTCGACTGTGTAACTCGTGCATTTAACAAAACGTTGGCGCAAAATGCACTGCTAATACCCACGAGCTTGGTAACCAACGCTGTACATACATCGTGGTCCTTTGATCTCTTCACACCACCCATGGAACACCAACGTATCTCCAGCCTCATTGCTCGTCATGCCGCCAGGACCAACAAGCCCAAAGTCTGGTTTCTGAATCAAAGACTCTGGCGCTCGCACATACGGGCCTGTCACTTTGTTCGAGTAGGCGTACTTTACGTCGTACTTGGGGTCCTCAAAGTGGTGACTGCTGAAGAAGAGAACGTACATGCCGTTCTTCAGTCTCACGATGTTGGGCGCCTCGATGAGTATGTCGTCCTCCTTCTGAATGCGATCCAGGAGCTTCTTCGGCTTCCCGATGAATTTGCTGCCGTTGCTCCCAACTTCTTGCAGCATGAAAGGCGTGCCACCGGTTGGGCCGCTCACGTCGCCTTCGAGTTTATAGACGACGTAGCGTCGGCCTGTCGCGGGATCTTTGAAGCCGGCTGCGTCAATCACCCCGGTGAATCCTTTGGGTGGGCACAGTAATGGGTGTGGATCCAGCTTGAACGGACCGCGAATGTTTGTCGAGCGGGCCACGCCGATGCACTTTTGATCCGGTGGAAGCCTTCCCGAGAAGTAGACGATGTACTCCCCGTTATCTAGGCGTCGCAAGTCGGGCGCCCAGAAGTCACTGCCAGTTGTCCACCCGATACCTGGCATCGCGTCGTCGGGCAGCAGCGTCCAGTTTCCCAGCAGGTCTCGAGCTGTTGCGATCTGGATATGCTTGCCATTGCCGTTGGTCGCAAGTGCAACCCACGAACCATCCTTGGCTTGAGCAATCGACGGGTCGGGGAAGTCGGCGTCGATACGACGCCCTAGAGGCCCTTGGTGACTGATGGATAACTTGAGTGATGGACCAGACGGTGCTGCAGATGCAGATATCGAATGGATCGCGAGGCCGAACACGGACAAGAGAATTGCCGGAGCGAGCATGGTGATATGAATGAGAGAAAATCACTCCAGTTGGGTTATTTGGTGAGCAGCCCATTCACGCCTTGCTACAGTAGCATGACAGTCCCTTCCAAAGGTTTTATACCATGATGATCGCTTAGTAGCACAGCCTCGGATGTACAGTACAAGCACTCCAAGTTACTTGGCGTACGTCAGAAGAGCACTGGGCGTCAGCAGCGCAGCATGCGGTCAGCAAGTACCTGGCAAGTACCATGCGTGCCATGTGTCAGAAATGTCCAAAATTAAACATCACATCCTTATTGGGAGTAATACGGCGCTCTCACAGAAGCGCTTGAGCATGATTGGAGTTGACAAGATCAAGCAATGATCCACATGGCAGCATGTGCCTGGTAAGGGCTGAACGAGCTGCTCAGCCACCGAGAAGAACCATGCGTTAATTTTACACGTGGATCTTATAGGGCATGTTTTGAGGCCCAAAGGGATTCTTACGCGCCGTCCAGTTCATCCTCCCATTTCATTGTTTCATGAGGCGGCTATTATGCAGGAAAGCATACAGCACCAGCATGCCAGATTTGCTATGCTCATGGTTTGCTGCGAGACCTGTTTCTGGGCGGCACCACTCATCTGGCTCGATGCTTCAACGCCCACCCAGCTCGTCGAAGCGGACACGAACGTGGGGATCGTGCTCGCAAACGAGTTGGTGTCCTACTGATTCGTGTCCCTGTAGAACTGTACTTCCATGTTCAGGGTGCCGGCGGCAAGTGGCATTGACTTGATCAGCGTCTTGGCGTAGTCCACTGGGCTCTCGACTTGTACGTGAACGCCCGGATTCGAGTACGGAGGTGTTGCATCTTTTGCTCGGCCGAGATCTTCGCCTTGACATAGTTGCCTGTCGACTCGCCAGTACTTTTGCTCAAGTCGTTCAATTCATTGTTGATGTCGTTTGTCTCGATGCCCAGGTTAGCGAGTTCCGTCTTGGTCATATCGAGACCTCGCCTCGACGACAGCGGCGTGTTGAGCTTTTCCTAGCCGCATCAACAGGCTCTTGAGCTTCCGAGATTTCCGTGACGCTCTTGAGGGCCTCCATGCCAACAACGTTGGCCAGCACGAGGCTGGGGTCGTACCACCCCGAGTCTTCTGACGGGTTGCGTGATCAATGTCGATTCACTCCCTCGCGGTGGTACCATATCCCGGGTAAGCTATATCACGCTCCAGATTGACCCATACCGCTGGGCATAGGCTGAGTCCCATTGCAAACCACTCTCGACAATATCTTGAGTATGTGCAACGATTTCTCTAATGATGTGGGCTTAAGGTGGATAATGCGGTTTTCGTTAATACCGAGAGATTGCGTCTTGATAAAACCCTGCCTTGTTGAAGATTGGACTTTCCTTGTTTGATTGCCGCTCTCGGTGTCGGTTTCTACCTTGTAGGCGGCATCGGTGAGGTAGTTGGATAGGATTTGCCTTCCAAACATCGGTCGCCTTGAGGTGTCGGATCATATGTGCTTGCGCGATGTTTTATGTACAGAATGTAATGGAGTAGGACTTCTCGTTCTACGACCCTCTTGCTGTCGTTCACCAGTTAAGTGACAGGTCTGGCTGGGTTCCTTCAAGCTGAATCAGGATGAGCTTTGCCGGAGACTGGGGAAAGGCCGGGGCGACAGCCGCGGCTATTAATTGCTGGGGCCGTTCGAGTTGTAGGCTCCACGACACATGGATCGTTAAAGAGGGGTTTTTGAAGACTACGCAGAGACTCGCAGTTATCATACGTCCCCTGGCCCGGCGGAATCTCGGGCATGGATGCCAAGACTGCCGAGTATTGGGCGGTTCGCGGAGTGTCGGCTTGCAACCCCCGCATGGAAGCCATATGGGTGCAAGCAGCAGGATGAGACATTCTGTCGTGTCATTGCAGGAGGCCGCTTAGCTCTAGATAGTCTTAGGGTATACATATGAATGACGTAGTGTGAAAGATGGAGTGAAGATCATGGCCATCCTTGTATCAACTCAACGTCGACGGGCAGACATTAACTATTGTTATTCATCAACTCCAAGCTCTGTCACATCTTCTTCATTAAATAGTCATCATGCCTGGCTCAGAGCCAACCAAGGTCGTCAACATCGGCCTCATCGGGTGCGGTGAGATTGCCCAAGTCGTCCACATCCCAACCTTGTCGTTTATGAGCAGCTGGTTCCGCATCACATATCTTTGCGATATCTCGGCCGCATCTCTCAAACATTGCGCAGCCAAGCTCAACAATGTCCCCAAGACAACTCAGGACCCCGCAGGGCTTTGCGCATCCGACCAAGTCGACGCTGTCATGGTCGTCAGCTCGGATGAGTACCACGCTTCACACGCTATTCTGGCACTTCAACACAACAAACACGTACTAGTCGAGAAACCTCTAGCGCTCACCAAGCGAGATGCCCTGGCTATCGAGGAAGCCGAGAGACGCAGCAAAGGAAAACTCATGGTGGGGTACATGAGACGATATGCTGCGCCCTTTGAGGATGCAGTGCGTGAAATTGGTGGCATGGATAATATTTTATATGCACGAGTACGAGGTTAGTGATCCATCCTCACAACAGTGAAGGGAGACTTCACAACAGTGAAGGGGAGACGTTGACGGGGCCTCAGATATCATCGGTCCCAATTCCTACTTCGTTGATCAATCCGGAACTTTTCCGCAAAAGTTCATCGACTTCACTGCATCAGACACCACAGACAAGAATGCGAGAGCCGAAGAGATGGTACAGACAGCCCTGAAAGATGAGTGCGGCGGCGTTGCGGTGACGCCCGAGTCAACTCGCATGTGGCGATTATTCGGTGGCCTTGGTTCGCACGACCTTTCGCTGATGAGGGAAGCGCTTGGGATGCCAGAAAAGGTCGTCGGGTCTTCTCTTGGGTTTCCCTTCTGGAAGTAAGTGTGCCCAATCTAACCGCGTCAAGTCCGCTTTGCAAACTCCCGTGTGCAGCGTCCTCTTCAAATACAACAACTTCACAGTTTCATACGAGTCCGGAATTGACAACGTTCCTCGATTCGATGCCCATCTGGAAGTGTACAGCGCCAACAAAACTGTCAGAGTCCAATACCAGTCCCCTTACGTCAAGGGCTTACCGGTTACTATGCACGTGGCTGAGAACGTTGATGGCGTTTACAAGCAGTCGACTACACTGAAGTCTTACGAAGATCCATATACCTTGGAGATGAAGACGCTGTGGGAGATGGTGGTAGAAGGAAGGCCCGCCAAGACAACCGTGCACGATGCTGTTCAGGACCTCGAGCTCTTTGCGATGGCAATGCGTTACGAGTATGGTGTGTTAAGATAGACGGAATTAGACACCCTATCCATGTCGTTGCGCTCTTTTTTGTCCCTGCGTACCTTGAAACCAGCCATCATGGTTCATCCATACTGGTAACTGTTGAAGTGATCACGGCCTTGGCTCGGTTAACGAGAGCCGCCAACACTCGTTGGTGGACCTGGATTCGGTGCTTGAAGTAGGGCCGCTGGCGAATCGAGAGCTTGTTTTATAAAACCCGACACTCCGCGAGACATGACTAGTCTGTTTCTGCTGCGTCACACGGAGCCCCCTGTCGCGCTTTAGAGTTGTCGATCTGGAGTATCTCCACAATGGTTACCCCGGACTTCACAACCATCGGTCCGATACCAGGTATTGTTACCCCATATTGTATACTTGAGCCGGTATTTATACTGCTCAGGCGTCCTATCATTGTCCTTGCTCGCATTTCCAACAACCAGATGACCGAGGCGCACCTTGGCTTTTTGCATAGCTTTTGCACAGCGCTTGTCTAAACTTGTTCAGCGAACACCCCTGTGACTTTTTCTATTTCTTTTCTTCTGCTTTGAAACTCCCAAAGACGTTATGGCTGGCGCATCCAAGAGATCCGCCGCGAGCCGTGCCGCCCTTGGTCAGGATCTCGCTCGCGTGCTTCCCGACGACGGCATCCCCTGGTACAAGAAGAAACACCTCGTATGGCTCAACTACTACGCCATCAGCATGGGATTACTGGCCGCCGCTAACGGGTACGACGGCTCATTGATGAATGGGCTCATGGCATTGCCTCAATGGTTCAACTTCATGGACCATCCGAGCGGTGCCTGGCTCGGCTTCATCAACGCCATCCAATCCCTCTCCAGCGCCATCGCGTACCCGATTGTAGCCTACTTTGCCAATCGTTGGGGAAGAAAAAAGGGACTCTATATTGGATACTTCTTCCTATTCCTAGGCGCTTTCCTGCAGGCCTTCACGCCCAACGACACAGGTTTCATCCTCGGCCGACTATTCCTAGGCCAGCCGAGTGCTTGGTGGGGAGGCCTGGCTCCCTTGCTAATCACCGAACTCGCATATCCCTCTCACCGCAGCTTTCTGACGGCGCTCTACAACAGTGGCTGGTACGTCGGTTCGACGCTGGCTGCTTGGGCGACTTATGGGACTCGCAACTATGACAACTCCTGGGCTTGGCGGATCCCGTCCATTCTGCAGATCGCTCTGCCCATCGTCGTGCTACCAGCTGCGATACTGATCCCCGAATCTCCGCGCTATCTCATTGCAAAGGGAAGGTCAACTGATGCCCGTCACGTCTTTACCAAGTATCACGCTGGCGGCGACGAGCAGTCCCTTTTGGTCGACTTCGAAATGACTGAGATTGAGCAAGCCATCGAAGCCGAGAAAGCGGCAAATAATTCGACCTCCTGGAAGGATCTGGTATCAACACCGGGGAACCGCCATCGTGCATTCATTTCTGTGACCCTGGGAGTCTTTGCTCAATGGAACGGAGTCGGTGTTGTGTGAGAATACCCCTACCCTTGATTTACTCATCGTCAATGTTTCTAATGCGCTGGCAGGTCATATTACCTTGCCCTGGTTCTCAAAACTGTTGGCATCACCTCCGTCACCCATCAAACCCTCATTAGCGGCTGCTTGCAGATTTGGAACCTCATTCTAGCCGTCCTTGCTGCAGCTATGGTTGATCGACTCGGCCGTCGCCGGCTATTCTTGATCAGTTCCGTCGGCATGCTAGTGAGCTATACTCTGATATCCGGACTATCGGGCGGCTTCGCAACCACCGGAGTGGGCTCGGTCGGTATTGCTGTCGTCCCGTTCTTGTATATCTACTACGGCTTTTACGACATTGCCTTGTGAGTAAACCACCATCCTGGTTATTGGCAAATGCTCGAATACTAATATCTGCATCACCTCAGCACGCCGCTTGTTGTGTCATACCCAGCCGAAATCTGGCCCTATCAGCTTCGTGCACGAGGCATAGCACTCACGCAGTTGTCGACCTACGTTGCCATCTTCTTCAACACCTTTGTGAACCCCATTGCCCTCGATGCAATTGGCTGGAAATATTACATTGTCTTTGCGGTTATTCTGGTCTTCATCACTCTTACGGTTTACTTTTTCTACCCGGAAACAAAAGGCCACTCATTGGAAGAGATGGCCGTTATTTTCGACAAGGATAAGGCTGCAGTTACAGGACAACAGACAACAAAGGCAGTACTGGAGTCTGATCATATGGAGAAGGTGTGAAGCTGCCGCAGCGGCCCGGTCACACATTATGTTTAGTTGTAAACCTACTATTTGTGCTACAAAACTCAATAGTCTCGGTCCCATAGTCGAGTCCCTCGTGTAAAAAAATGGAGAGTCATCCGTTATACATTTGACAAGTTCACGACTTAGCTGTTAAGCATCATCATAAGTCTAGAAGATGGCCACTCCATTAGGTGGACTGGCGACACCGCCAGGTACCTGAGAGTTGTCAGCTACATGATATTGAAACCCAGAGAGATAAAGAAATACCTTGAGGGGCATGCTGGAGAAAAAGAAGGACCATCGCCCGCGTTTTTGACACTCTTCACTCAGTCGTTCCAGGTCAAATAGCTCCCCGATAGGCATGCCCCATCCGGCCAAAAGCCATTCGTGGAGCCAAAAGTCCGTGTTTTGGCATGGCCAAGCCTCCATACTGGGATGATCGCCCGCGACAGCGGCGAAAGACTGATCCCATAGCCATCGGAGAGTCTCTTCTGACGACTCGAGGCCAATGGCTGGCGGGGATGTCTTATCTGCCAAAGCCTTGCACTCGTTGTCTGAGAGTCTGTCGTAGGCACGGGTCCATCCTGTTCGAACGAAAAGTATATCGCCCTCCTTAAAGGCAGTGCCCTGACTCTTCGCAACCTGTTCCAGAGTTGCGACCGTGATTGAGTTTGTATCAAAAGTCTTGATCTCGATATTCTGAGCATCTGCCCACGCAGCGTAATCCAGCAGAACTCCGCGGCCGACGATGCCGCCTCTCTCAACCCATGCTGTTACGGTCAGCAAGTGTCGCATCTGAGATTGAACCACTTTGACTTGATACCTTGTATTCCGTTGACACTTGTCGTCAAAAGATCATCAAGTGTCTTTCCGTTAAACCAGAGCTTTTCCTTCTGATATGCGTAGTGTCGGAGTCCATCCCACTGAGAGCTACTCTGCGTGTTGAAGGCCAACGTATCGTCATTGACTGAACGCGGAGTCTTGGTCTTGATATTATGCTCAAAGGGGGCACGGCCGAAGCAAGGCCTTGACATTCGATCAAGTGGCCAGTCGGTTGACACACGCACGCCATCACGGATTTCTGATGCAGCCTTTGCTGTGACTTCGGGCGTCAATAGATTCAACATGCCACACTCGTCATCTTCCCCATAGAGCCCCCAGGCATTCCCGTGAGGCCCATCCTTCCGCAACGGAAGAGAATCAAAGGGAGGCTTGACTGGCATTATTCGTGACCTGCTTCATTCAAGCTCTGATGCTGATGGAGAAGTGCCAATTCGGGCGAGGACACGGTCAAAGTCAATCCCCGCCTTTTGAGGGGAAGATATCCGCACCCATTCTTGACTTGACGGGACGATACTCCGTCTTGGCATATCCGATGGGCATTTCCGTCCGGCTAGGCCCTGTCGAGGAATGCCCTCACTGGCTGGGCCGTGTCCTCGAGTGCAAAACCTCGGCAGATGGTGAGACTTGTTCGGTACTGAATAGCCCGAACCCCTCACTCTGGCGTCATGATGGGACCTCTCTCTCGCTACTCTAATACCTCCGCACTGCCCCAAAGTATTCTTTTAACAAAGGCTGGCCACTTAGCGTGTATTGGTGCGCCTGGTTTATCCGTACCTTGTCAGTCGACGCTATGGTCTCTGATTTGTGGAAGGATTCTGTTCCCAAGATGACCATCTTGTTCAAAGCTGTGACCATCCATGTAACATAACGGGCGCGCTGCACGAACATGGGCTTCTCCGGATCTGCAAATGTAACATGAATCATTGCCGCCCCAATAACTCGTTCGCATCGGAACTCATCGAGTGGGCCACCAATACGAGTCCTCCCTCGTGAGAGTCGACCGATGCGCCCTTGAATGATTTGCATGGTTTCCCCTCGGGTTGGACGTCAAGACGCGGATAGTATTTAAAGGAGCAATAGTCCAGTATCTGGGACTTGCTAACTTGGCGGGCTACTTCGACCTATCCTCTTTGTGGAGAATATAGTTACTCTCGGCCACACACGCCGAAACGACCTCGCCATGGTCTTCATCAAGCCTGGAGCCCTTATTGCGGGCCTGGCGTTTCTCGCCTTCCCGTCCTCTGTGTACGGAGCCGATGCATCAGCTTTTGGCATGAGTGACGTGACTCTCACCGATAGTCGATGGATGGACAACCAAAACCGAACCTTGACCTATCTATTGTCGGTTGATACTGAGCGTCTGCTCTACGTCTTCCGCGAAAATCATGGCTTGGACACCAAAGGCGCCAAGAAGAACGGTGGCTGGGACTCACCAACCTTCCCCTTCCGCAGTCACATGCAAGGACACTTCCTCACGGCTTGGTCACATTGTTATGCGAATCTCGAAAACAGCGAATGTGGCTCTCGAGCTTCCAACTTCGTCAAGGAGCTAGCCAAGTGCCAGGCAAACAGCAAAAAGGCGGGCTTCAACAAGGGATATCTATCAGGCTTCCCAGAATCCGAGTTCTCCAAGCTCGAAAATAGGACGCTGAGCAACGGCAACGTTCCCTACTATGCCATTCACAAGACCCTTGCTGGGCTTCTTGATGTCTACCGCCATGTCGGCGACAACAACGCAAAGACTGTTATGCTTTCGCTGGCTGGCTGGGTGGACACGCGCACCAGCAAATTGACCTACGCTCAAATGCAAGAAATGATGAAGACCGAGTTTGGCGGCATGAACGAAGTCTTGGCCGACATTGCCTTCTATCTGAAGGATAAGAAGTGGCTCAAGGTCGCCCAGCGCTTCGACCACGCAGCAGTCTTTGATCCTTTGGCGAAGAATGAAGACCGCCTCAACGGCTTACATGCCAACACCCAGGTGCCCAAGTGGATTGGCGCCATCCGCCAGTATAAGGTCTCTGGTATTAAGCGATATCTCGACATCGGTCGCAACGCTTGGGACTTGACTGTCCACAAGCACACGTATGCTATCGGTGGAAACAGTCAAGCTGAACACTTCCGAGAACCAGATGCCATTACCCCGTATCTCAAGAACGACACCTGTGAAGCATGCAATACCTACAACATGCTGAAGCTTACACGTGAGCTTTGGGTCATGAATCCCAGTGACGCCTCATACTTTGACTATTATGAGAACGCTTTGATGAATCATCTCCTGGGACAACAAGATCCGAAAAGCCACCACGGACACATCACATACTTCACGCCCCTCAACCCTGGCGGTCGCCGAGGAATCGGCCCTGCCTGGGGCGGCGGCACATGGAGCACCGACTACGACTCGTTCTGGTGCTGTCAAGGTTCTGGACTGGAGACGAACACCAAGCTGATGGACTCGATCTACTTCCACACCGACGAAACTCTATATGTGAACCTGTTTACACCTTCAAAGGTGATCTGGAAGGACCGCAAGATTAGCGTCTTTCAGACCACGGATTTCCCCGCGAGCGACTCGGTCACCTTGGAGATTGATAGTCAGGATATCAATGATTGGACCATGGCCATCAGAATACCCTCGTGGACGTCTGGTGCTTCCATCAAGGTGAACGGCAAGGCGGTCGACGTCAAGATTGAATCTGGAAAGTACGCCTCCATCAAGCGTGACTGGTCTTCAGGCGACAAAGTCACCCTGAAGCTCCCAATGAGTCTCCGCACAGTTGCAGCCAACGACGACCCGTCCATCGCAGCCGTAGCATTCGGGCCAACTATCCTGGCAGCAAACTATGGTGACTCGAAACTTGACTCAGTGCCGAATATTGACTTGGGAACTGTGAAGCGCCAAGGCAAGGAGGGCTTGAAGTTCCAAGCGGCTGCGAATGGGAAGACTGTGAATCTGGGTCCTTTCTATGACGCGCAAGGGTTCAACTACAACGTGTACTGGAAAACCAAGGGCAAGTTGTCCTGAGCTTCCGAGGGTCGAGAATTGTTCTTGACGCAGATGGCTGAAGCAATACGTGAGTATCTTTCCATGGAAATAAGTTAGTATGCAGCTACAAATATTCGACATGTACATATTACTATGGGGTCCGTTACAGAGCTCGATTCTACTACTTCCCCCCAGTATAAGCCGTCCTACGTTTGACAGGCAGTAAAGTCTTTCAGTCCAGCATCCCGAACCTTGTCCTTAGGGAGACATAGGTCAATGGCTTCGCCCTTCAGATGATGACCAAAAACGCGGACATGTTCGCGCTGTAAACGATTAGCTTTGTCTCTTGCCATGGCCTCATTGTGTACATACCTCTGTGATTTTCAGGAACTCATCATAGATGCCATCAGACCGCATTCGATCACGGACAAGGTCCACGACACCTCCCAAGAGAGCAACCACAGTGGTCACTTTGCTATCCCAGGTTACGAGTGCCGAGACGAGCTCGCCGTCAACCCGAGTAGACTCTGTGCTTCCGTAGGGATCTGCCAAGTCTCGTGTAAGTAGGATTGCATATTGATATACCCGCCTTATGAAGGGATGTCCCCCAAAGCCTGGCTTTGAGCACTCACTCTGCATCTTCTTTCCGATAATCATGTTCCTCCACCAAGCAAGTCCCACTGCCTTGTCGAACAGCACGACGGGGAAGGCGCCGTACGGGGTGATAACATCAAGCTCTTGCTTCTGTTGACTAGCAATCGAAGGCACTCCAGCAGGCGAGATGTATCCAATAATGGTATCGGTCTTTGGATCAGTCGAGTTGTTGACTGAAGCATATAGGCCGGGAGATTTGGTGACGACCGAGTTGCACGTACGAGCCCGCTCGCCATTCTTGAAGAGACGACTGAATAATAAGTACTGTATTTATCAAACCGCAATGGATGATCCTTACCGAACAATGTCAATATCGTAGTATGGCAGCTCAAGCTGGTTCCAGATTTCATGGCTCGAGAACCAAAAGCCTTCAAGCCTTGGGCGTTAGTGACATAAATAAAACGGAGCACAGAAACTAACCTTTTCGGACCGTGATAGGACCAACACCGCCCTTGTTGTACTCTGTCTTTTCTAGCTTCGGTCGCTTGTATTCCCACAGCTTCTGCTTGTCCTTCTTCGATAGGTCGGTGAAGAATTGGAGGAAATATGTGAAAAGTTCACCCTCATAGGGATCATCCAGATAGGTCTCCGTCTCGCACTTGTAGGACTGCTTGGGATGACCAATTGAGAGCGTCTGATCGGCGATTTCAGTCACGGCGCAGACTCGACCCTTGCCGATGTAGAATATTTGGACAGCGGTTGAGGCAACGTAGTCAAGCCAGTTCTGCCATGCCTCGGCAACCTTGTGGAATTTTGCGTTGTGTTGCTTTTGCAGGGCTTCGATACAGGCGTAGACAGCCCAAACAAGTTCACTAGATCCGACCAGCGTTGTCAGCTAGGCCTTGCGGCTTGAAATAGTTCTACTTACCCATTGTCCAGGCCGGGAACTCGATTATCCCAGCCGTCTTGTGGCTTGATGTTCTGCGTATCAGTCTTGATCCAGGGTAAAAAGCCGCCAAACCCCGGGTAAGTCTGATTGAATCGCAAGTATGTTTTCAACTTGGTCTCCATGATGGAGGCTGCAAATGCTGGGGCCGAATCGAGCTTGTCTGGGGTCAAAAAGCGGGCAGCTTCCTTGGATCCAGCGATGGCTTGAGCATACAGCATGATTTGTAGAGCCTGGTTGGAAGTAAGTTAGCACCATGTTATGTTCGGAGTTGAAACTCTGTTTTCGCTGACCTCCTTGCTCGCCGCACTGAAATTGTGTTTCTTTGTGCGCTTCCCTGACTTCCAGTCGAGCTGAGTGCCATCGTATGACATGCCGTTCTTGGTATTGTATGCAACGTCATTTTGATGAAATTTGCCCTCCCAATAGAGCAGATCCCAAACAAAGTCATCGGTACGGTCAAGCACCTCCTGTTGCGTCCATTCGAGGCCGAAGCGACATGGCGGTGTCTGTGGATTACTATACCCTGGTCTACCTTGAACCAGAGGCAGAGAAATCGCAATTGTTGCGCTGACCAAGGCCAAAAGACGGCTTGTTGGACCGGACTTCATGGCGAGGTAAAGGAGAAGTGTCTGGGAACTCAATTGGTGTAATCGACGCGGCGTGGTGGTGGAAAGCGTGCAAGAGGGTTCAAGTGAGCTGATGACGTTTACTTTATATATCACGAAATGTCGACGTCTTTCCTACCTGACGGACGACTCCTTGCCCGAACCTTGGAATAAACTTTGCTTCCCCAGACTTTCTCATTCTATGCTGCCCCGCTCCGTAATGCTGCACTAGTTCTGTCAAGGGATGGATCTACGCGGAGAATAGGAGAAATAGCTCGCCAGAAGAGGGGGCTGACGAGAACAAGGTGTTATGACCAGTCGTTCACGTATTTGACCGCGGCAAATCCCCGTAGAATCCATCAAATCCTGCTTTTCCTCCGTCTGCTTGTTCTCCATTGTCCTCTTCTTTCACAATGGATGCTGGACCCACGCCAAGTTCTCCTCAATCCGCCGACGAGAGTACACCAAGCCACAAGAGACCCACGAGCAGAGCGTGTGACCGGTGTCGGCGGCGGAAAGCCAGGGTAAGAAGCCAGCCAGCATCGGAGAAACTGTTTAGAACCCAAGCTCACAAGACTGTTGTGTCGGCCAGTGTGACTTCTCAGACCCAGGCCAACGCTGTACAAACTGCCGCGAATCAGACGCACAATGCCGCTTTGATCTCCCCGTTGCACGACGAGGCCCAAAGATCCGAAGGAAGAAGACCCCGTCAACAGGCGCAGTAGCTCCTCCGTCTCCAGCACCCCGGAACCCAAACTCCACAGCGGAATTGACAGCGCTGGCCAACCCCAGCTCATCCACACCATCAGGCGCCACGTCGGCGCAATGGGACTCCTCACGGTCCCTGAATGCCCATCTTGGACTTTCGCCGCCGACGATCGCGAGCTCTGTTTCCAACGACGCAGCCATAAGCACAAGCCATCGTCTGGCGGCTCACCAAAGATGGCAGAACTTGTCGACGACTTTAGCCTTGGTCGCCAACGATTTACAGCATCTGGTGACGCGATGCTTCGACTTGTTTTTCGAGTATCTTTATCCACTTACGCCTCTGGTTCATGAGCCCAGTCTTCGCGATTCACTCTTGTACTTCACAGCCAGGTTTTCTGCGCCCGAGAGCCTCACCGTGGACACTGGCCTCTTGGAATTATGGCCCGAGACAGCATTCACCTTGATAACGGCTGTCTGCGCCGAGGCAGCATTTCTACTTCCCAAGCATCTCTTTCCAGAGGGCCAGTCAGTGGCAGACTTGTTCCTCAATGCCTCTCGCGCCTGTCTCAACCATTATCTCGAGGCAGACCTCGAAAGCCCAAATGCCAACTCAATCACGATTCGATATTTTCACTCGAATTGTCTCCATGCTGCAGGAAAGCCCAAGTACTCGTGGCACATATTCGGAGAAGCAACGCGGCTTGCACAGGTCATGCAATTGAATGAAGAAACTTCACTGGACGCTCTGCTACCCATCGAAGCCGAGTTACGTCGTAGAGCTTTTTGGATCGTCTACATGGGGGACAAGTCGGCTGCGATACTGAACAACCGTCCCATCACAATCCACAAGTTCTCATTCGAAACGGGTATAACCACTGCGTATCCTACAGGTATCGAGGATGAAGCACCGGTCCTCTCACCTGGGACCACTACAACTAGTTCAGAGGTTACGCGGAAAACGTGCATAGAAGGCTTCAACGCCAACCTACGTCTCTGGCAGAATGCATCCGACTTACTGCTGGAGCTCAGGCTTCTACAGGACCGCGAGCCACGAGAACTGTCCATGCCAAATCACCAGCCCTTGCTTACGGCTGAGGAAAGGAACCGCCTTGACACCATCTATATCCGCTTCATAACCTGCCTCGATCATCTGCCTCCCTACCTTCAATCTTATACTTTTGCTGCGCTGGTAGAAGGTTCCAAGGAAACTACTAACCAGTTCCTGATTCAATGTGCGAACCTCCAGGTCTCCGTACACTGTTTAAGGATGGTAATCACGCAAAAACTGGAAGAGTTGCCGTACTACAGCTCAGGAATCGAGCATGCGGACTTGCGCAAGACAGAAATCGCCCGAGACATGTTGAGAGTTATACAAGAAGCTCCTTTCTGGTCGTTGCAGGTCAACGGCGAGCCATACGTGAGTATTGGATGCACTTTGCTTCTTATCAAGACACGATGAGGCTGACAGAGCAAAAGGTTGAAAAGATACGACTCATCGGAGCAAGTCTGCTGGAAATTATGCACAGAAACGGGTCCTCGCCCATCGCTGCTCGGGCTCGTAGTGACTTTACTGTTCTCTTGGATCTTCTTACTCGACTAGATTCCAAGGCATCTGATGCGCTGAGAAATACCTCGACACTAGTAAACTAAGAATCTGTTGTACGAATACGTAGAGTAGTATACCGGCCCACCGTGTATCAATATCAGGCAGTTTAGACCTCTTTCTCGTGCACAAAGTCGTGCTCCTCCTTTTTGATCTCCATTACCTTTGCCAAGTCCTGTTTTGCGTCTTTGCCCTCGAATAAATAAGTTAACTCTTCTAGTGTAGGTCCCGAAGTCTCCACAAAGAAGAAGTAGACAACCAAGAAAATAAAGGCCACCCAGACACAGTAGTAGATGTAGAACTTCCACCCGATGGCCTGTAATCCGATGGGGTTCACATAACCTCCAAAAATTGACGCAACTTGGATTGTGAGCAGAACAAAGGCCCAGGTCTTTGCTCGCATCTGGTACGGGACGATCTCGAGCGGGTATGTGACGACGCTGGCGGAGGACATGGGTCAGTCATGAAGAGCAATACGAGTGAAAGGGAGAAAAATAGTCAGTCTTACAGATTTGTCCAGGCAAAGGTATAGAAACCTTGGAAGAGGAAGATGCAAGCAAGCACAACACGACCACCCGCCAACGAGCCGTCAAGATACTGCTTTGCAGCGATGGTCCACATAACGAAGGCGACCACAACACCGCCCGAGCCAACAAGAAAGAATGTGCGACGTTTGAAGAGGTCCACGAGGATTGTCACGGCTATGGCGACGATGTATTGCCATACCGTCACCATGCCATTGACCAAGGTGACGTCCTTCTGGGCCTTGACGCCCGTGTCCTTGAGGATCTGGGTGAGGTAGTTGGAGACGAGCAAATTTCCAGAGCTCTGACTGAATAGAGCGGTTGCGAAGCAAAGACCAATTCGCTTGAGATTGGGAATCGATGAGAAAAAGTCCTTCCACGTCATGTTTTGCTCGGCTTCCTTGTCGATGGCCTGTTGAATCTCGGTGCACTCGAACTTGACCAATTCGCTGCCAGCATCGCACTCGCCATGATACTTGATGAGGATATCGCGAGCCTTTTCAACCTTTCCCTTGGCGATCAACCAGCGAGGAGACTCGGGGCAGAAGAAGATGAGACAAAGTTGATATGCCGAGGGGATGATCTGGACGAGCGTGGGAAGTTTCCACGACCATTCGTTCGGAATGCGGAAGCATCCATACGTTGCCCAAGCGCCAATAACATAGCCCAAAACGATGTTGGTGTTATACAAAGTCGTGATTTGGACGCGCTCTTTGGGATGTGACAGCTCGGTGACCAATACGGGTGCACCCATTTGGATCAGCGATGAGCCAATCCCGAGAACAATCTTGCCGCCAATGAACATGTTGAGTGACGTCGCAAAGAACTGAACGATGACACCGGCGATAATGATGATGGAGCCCAGGGCGGTAGGGACACGTCGACCCGCGACATCGCCAATCCAGCCGAGGAAGATGAAGGGGATAACACCGCCGATGGCGTTGGAGGCGCCAAAGAAGCCCAGCTTGGAGCCGGTGGGATGCCCGAAACGGTCTTGCCAGCTCTCGAGCGTCTGGAGAGCGTTTGTCATGGATCTTTCTCTTGTCAATACCTCAAATCTGGTGTTTGGGTCGTGGCGATGGCTTACCCATCAATGCCCAGCGCCATGCTGGCAAACAGGGAGGACGTGAGTAAGAAGTACAAAAGAAGGCCATTTTTGCGTTTCCAAAACGGTGCAACGGCGGTCAAGTCGATTGGAGACTGGATGTCTTCAGTGGCGCGGGCAACCTTGGGAGCCATGGTCGTGATGTGTGATTCTCGATGGCCTTGGGTTGCAGTATTCCAAGAGACCCTCCGCATGTTATATACAAAACACGGCCCAGTCAAAGAGGAAAACGTTTCCAGAATAGAACCATGTCTAGCTAGTTACGGCTGAATAGAGTGCTCCACACTTTGGCTTCCCCGTGGGGAATACTGTAACCGAGTCGAATGATGGTGTGAGAAGAGGCGGGAAATCGGAGAATTAGAGACGTACGAGAGAACCCCTCTTGTTAGCTTGACGGGGAAATATCATCCGAGTGCTGGATGGATCGCAGATAGATCGACGGATAATGACGGCGATCTGCAATGCTTGCTTATTCCGCTCCAACAGAAGCCCATTCTCATCAGAGATTATCTATCGGCCCGTAATTCCTACGGTATAAAGATTGCCCAAGGTGTGTGTTTGTTTGATTGGGGCAGCTCTGTCTGTGTCGTTGCTTTGCCTTTTCCTTCGTTTTCACTGCAACCGCACGATGCCTACCCTTCCGCCAAACTTCCAGCTGGGCTTTGCAACTGCATCCTACCAGATAGAGGGCGCGGTGGCCGAAGATGGCCGAGGTCCATCTATTTGGGATGTTTTCTGCCATCTCAAGCCTACTCGTACCAAGGGCGCCAATGGCGACATTGCCTGCGATCATTATCACCGTGTAGAAGAAGACCTCGACTTGATGAAACAATATGGAGCAGAGACGTATCGCTTCTCAATTTCATGGTCGCGTATAATCCCGCTTGGTGGTAGGGATGATCCTGCCAACGAAGCTGGCATCGCCTTCTACAACAAGGTGATTGACGGGTGCTTTTCGAGAGGCATTACCCCTTGGGTCACGCTTTATCACTGGGATTTACCACAGGCGCTGCATGACCGCTACGGCGGATGGTTAGATGTGGACGAGTCGCAGAAAGACTTTGAGCGGTATGCGAGACTGTGCTACGAGCGATTTGGCGATAGAGTGAAGCACTGGATTACACTGAATGAGCCTTGGATCATTTCCATATTTGTAGGTCCCTGCCATCTCAACTCCAAAACTCATCTCTAAACATCCTTCTCAGGGTTATGCAACAGGAGGCAATGCTCCCGGGCGAAGTAGCATCAGCCCACAAGCGACAGAGGGCGACACAGCAACAGAACCCTGGATAGTTGGCAAGGCCTTGATCATGAGCCATGCCCGCGCTGTAGCAGCATACAACAAGGACTTCCGCCCATCACAGAAGGGGCAGATTGGCATATCCCTAAACGGTGACTATTATGAGCCATGGGACAGCAGCGATCCACGAGACAGCGAAGCCGCTGAGCGCCGTATGCAATTCCATATTGGATGGTTTGCAAATCCCATATTGTAAGTACTAGTCCAGTGCTCGGTCACCCTATGTAACGACTCTAACGATCGAGCAGTTTGGGGCAAGATTACCCTCAGTGCATGCGTGATCAACTAAAAGACCGTCTACCAGCTTTCTCATCCGACGACATGGCCCGTCTTCGGTCTGCTGAAAGTGACTTTTACGGCATGAACTACTACACTTCTCAGTTTTCCCGCCACAAGTCGTCTCCGCCACCGAGCACCGACTACATCGGTAATCTCGATGAGCTTCAGTCCAACAAGGCTGGTGAGCCCGTCGGACTGGAAAGTGGCCTGCACTGGTTGCGGTCCTGTCCCGACCTCTTCCGAAAACATCTCACACGCGTGTACCGCCTATATGGCAAGCCGATCATCATCACAGAGAATGGATGCCCTTGTCCTGGTGAGGACAAGATGACCAAGGAGGAGTCTGTGAGGGATGAGTACAGAATCCAGTATTTTGAGGATCATCTTGATGCCATAGGCAGAGCTGTCAGTGAAGATGGTACAGTTGTCCAAGGCTATTTTGCCTGGTCTCTGATGGACAACCTCGAATGGTCGGACGGGTATGGACCTCGGTTTGGCGTTACATTCACGGACTATGAGACTTTGGAGAGGACGCCCAAGAAATCGGCATTGGTCTTGAGGCAACTGGTTGATCGAAGGAAGGGTGCTCATTTGAAGTTATAGAATAGAAATATAGAGACAGTCACGATGGCGTTGACCTGCTACAATGACAAATACGGATGTTTTTGGAGAGGATGATTGAGAGCGAGTATAGAACCATTCAAGATTCAGGTCTAAAGGTAGCTTCCAAGTAAAGTATTAAATTGACAGTTTCAAAGTCTTCCTCGAAAGGTCTAGACCTTCGGCTCTCCTTGCACCTCTCGAATAGAAGATTACACCTTGTGGTATGACATCTGAGAGAATTTCATTGACGAACTATTGACACAATCAGCCTAGCCATCCGCTTACACGCCATCTGTGGACTTACGCTACAAAACATCAGACATCGATGTTCCTTTGGATTTCTGCTTCTTCATCATAAGCATCATCGGGTCCTGTGGACACGTCCGTGTCGTTGGAGCTCGCAGAACCGGCATCGTCGAATCCGTAATGGCTCTCGGAGCTGCCGGAATCAGAGTCGGAGTCAGACATGATCGCTGGCGATGTCAAGGCAACCAAGTGTAGGTATTGGAGCGTGGATATGAGGCAGTTATGGGGTAGCTGGACGCTGTTGTCTCAAATCCGAGTATGGGGACGTATCATGGATATTTATATACGCGGCACGCAGTAAGATGATGTGATCTGCCTGGCCTTTCAACGAGCTCATTCTATTTGGTGATTGTCTCACTTGACGACCACCTCATGTCGAATATTCTCACTTGGATGAGTGCACCATTGGGTATGCGGCCACCACGTCAGTCAGCGCCCGTCAATGATTTTTCAGCTTGTCGAAGATGGCTGAAAAGTGAAGCACATTCTTGTACAGTGTGACACCATCATGCATTAGTGTCAGCCTCATTGTCAAATGCGAACATTAACGTTATTGGCCAGGAGGTGATGATAGGCTGATTCTTGTTGCTGCCAGAGATGGCAGGCCTCACTTTTGAATTGCACTTTGAGGTAGTGTTCCGACTTGCCTATTTTTGACACGCTGGCACGCATAGGAGGTTCTCGTTGAGACTTCTCGCGCTCATTCCGACGGAGAGCAATGTATACTAAAGTTTGTAACGCCCGAGCATAGCCAGGCAGTCTACATGAAAGGCTTACTGTTGACATGGGTTTGATACAAGACTCTGAGCGCATCAGCGTATCCCAAGTTATGACCAGTTTGGTCGCCGAGGGGATAAAGGCTCGTTGACGTGGGAGCCTGGGGGGCGTTATGCGGCATGCCACATGTGTTGAAAGATGAATATGGCAACTGATTACGAGTCATCTGCATATTGATCAGTCTCAGTGTGGACGGTTGCAGAATCAAGGCGCTCATTGCGTTTTATATCTACCGACACCACACGTTCAGAAATGATGAGAAGTGAGATGTCTCTCGTACCAATAATAGTAATGGACATATCGTGTGGAGAAGCCTTACAGCCCACACTAAAACTTAGCATGTCACTTGAGAGCCATAAAGGCTAGCGGTTTTATCTCTGGTTAGATATTAGGGTCTGGAGTTGTATATCTAAAATACCTCCATATGTAGATAGCTGGGTACTGGGGGTGACCACTGCGGTCGCACCTAAGCCCTGTTTCAGTAGATTGCTGGCTCATCATCCCAAAATGTCCCAGATGTTGAGCTCTCGCGGAATTTAACAACTGCCAACGCTGCTCTGCTGCTGAGATCGCAGCATACGGAGTAGACTGTCTGTAGCAAAGCGTCATCCGAGTCTCCAAGTCGCTGCTCCAGCTCTTTAAGAGCCTTGTTCACTCTATCCGCGTCGCAATCAATTTGGTCATGAAGATCATGCTCAGAGAGGGTCAAGTTATTTGCTGCGAGGATAGTAACGGCAGCTTGGCATGCGCAGGTCGTGCTCCTATTCAACATCAACACTGACGATCCGAGGTCAGACGGAAGGGGACTGAACTGACCATCGCAGCGCGGAATCATTGGCATCTATGAGAGCCAATAATGCCAAACATGATCTTGCGCTCTCTACCAGGTTCGACCAGTTGGATGGCAATAACGTTGGTCCTGGCTGCGAATCATGTGCATGGCCATCTTGGATGAGCGCATCACTAAAATCAGTCAAACTCGTCACCCAGCCAGTGTCACGAGCACTGGCTCGACGGGTCGAGAAAACGCACTGATAATAGGCTATGTGCAGTGAGATACAATGTCTCTGCAGGCACGGCTCCAACGCTGAAGCATTATCAAACTTGAAGTGGTTGGGAATCGAGCTGTACCATTCTTCCAGCATCCGGTCCAGCCGCTCAGTGGCCGCCTGCTTTTGATTCGAGGAGAATCTTTTAGCCCTTATGGAATAGACGAGATCGTATGCTTTGCCTTGGATGACAGCCAACTGGGTGCGGAGCTGGAAAAAGTCGACGAGCAGCCTGTCGTTGCCGAGTATTAGACACCCGGCGGTATCGTCGAGGTCTGCATGGCTGGCGACATCGATATCGATGTCACGGTCCTGTAGCAGATATGGCTCCATGGTGTGCATAGATAATTCTCGATCAACCATGTAGGTAATCCAGAAGAGACGGTTCCGTTCGGCCGAGGTGTGAGCATCTGTTTCTTCCTTTGTCCCCTTGATGTGAAGGCCCAGCCGGTGAGCTAATTTCACCGCCGTTGCAACCAAGACGCATGCAGGATGAGGATGGGCAGTGCCCAGGAAAAGCAAGGCCAAGCCCAAGAGCACTTGCATCCCTTTCAAGTCTTGGTCGCGGTAGACGAGGCTGTCCATGGCGGACTGCGCATTACTGATGCAAATCGAAGCCATGCTATCTCCGGCAGCGGTCGACTCAGAAGGGGTATGTCGTAATGACAGTGCTATAACGACATTGATCGCCGACCATGATGCTCGATCACGCCGAGAAGGAAATCGATACCACTCTTCGACCATCTTCATGAAGCTGTCATACAGAAACAACGGTATGGCCTGGTTCATCCCCTGGAAGTATCCCGCAACCAGCTGCTCAACTTCGTGTCGAGAAGGCAATGGGAGATGGCCCGCCTCATTCGAGGAGAAAGCCTGCAGTGTCGTGCTGTAGTCAGGGCTGGCTGCAGTGTTTGTCAACGACGGTGTAGGTGTAGGCGAGTGGCTCTCAAAAGAACCCGCCATATTCTGACCGACATTCTCCATCACCAGTTGCTGAGTTGACGGATCGCGCCAAAGCTGAGCCTCGATAGCCCTCAGCCGGTGTTCGATGTTTTCAAAGCGACCATCACTCAAGACGCCTTCCATGTCAGTAGCGGTGGAGCTACCAAGACGTGTAGGCTCTCGCCTGTTGCTCCGGTTGGGTTTTGGCAAAGGCTCTTTGTGAGTGTAGACCAGGAGTCCATACACAAGCAACATTGTGCATCAAGCACCCAGAGCATTTGGGCTTTCTTACATCGCATCGGATCTTTCTCCGGCAGCAGGAGTCACAAGCCTAGGATGATTGTAAGCACATGAAGCCTTCCATTACTATTCTTCACCTCACTCGCCTTTCTACGCCCCAAGCCTCTTTCTCGTCCCGAGCGGTCCATGGGAAAGTTGCCTTATTCGAGAAACAACAGTGTGGGCCTCAGTGTTTGCCGTTTCGATCATCTCAACCCGACCCAAGGAGGCTGCTTAGTTGATATTCTTGTTGTGAGTAGTTGTTCAAAGTCCGCGGAGTCAAAGGGCGTACCACGGATCCTTTTCATCTTAGTAATCTGCTTACGCTCGCCGTAGGAAATCGGAGTCAGCCCTCGGAGTCCGTAAAGTCCGCGGAGTTTGCAATCGCTTCTCTCACCAGTAAAGATTCGGCCGAAACGAATCAGCCCCAGATCTATTATCTGGGTCCGTGTACAAGTGTCTTGGTCTCATGAAGCTGTTTAGCCCTTTCCCAGGTTAGTATATATGTTATGGCCCAAGACGCCTTGACTAATAAGGCAAGGGCCGGGAAAACGCGCTTAGCAGTCGATATCGATCAACCTGACTATGTCGACGGCGTTCCTTCACATGTTCTGCGCGACTGGTCTCGATACTGGGCAAACGAGTACGATTGGGGAAAGGTAGAAAAGTCTCTGAACGACGATTTCCAACACTTCACAACGACAGTCCGAGGTGGAGAAAACTACACATATCCCATTCCCCTTCATTTCGTTCATCACCGGTCGGATCGCCCCGATGCAATCCCCCTTCTATTCCTACATGGCTGGCCAGGAACATTTCACGAAGTTGCTGGCATCATTTATCTTCTTACCAATCCGCCAAACACCTCTCTCCCTGCGTTTCATGTCGTGGCGCCAGACTTGCCAGGGTTTGGCTTCTCTCCTGCGCCTAGTCACCCAGGGCTAGGTCTTCGCGGGATGGGCCATGGATTCAACGGCTTGATGGCTCAACTCGGATATACCAAGTATGTCGCCCAAGGAGGCGACTTCGGCAGTCATATACTCAGGGTCATGTCTTCCGACTTCCCCGACTCACTGGTCTCGATACTGTCAAATATCTTCAACGTCGCACCAAACTCTACAGATCTGCAACGTTTCGCTAGAAATGAGACCACTCCGGAGGAGACTTCCCTCATCAGCATGTTGACGGATCCTGCCTTCACGTGGACCAAGGCATACTGGGATATTGAGAAGTCTGTGCCACTGCAAGCCGCAATCGGTCTTACCGACAGCCCTGTTGCTTGGGCTGCATGGCAATACATGGGCATGCGCATGTTGACGCCAGGCTACGAATGGGGTACGGAGCAGATCATTACGTGGTCTATGTTGAACTACATCCAAGGCCCTTACGGTGGCCTGAGAATTTATAAGGAGGCCAGTCGGGTATGGTCTTTAACCCGGGGTGTGTCATCTACATACTGAGCGCTAACGAAATTCTTCATCACAGGAGGGTGTATTGGATGCCGTTTTCCCCTATGTCACGCAACCTGTTGGCGTAGTCAAGTACTTTGGTGACGCAGGT
Organism: Fusarium buxicola; assembly: GCA_014899095.1. Lineage (NCBI taxonomy): Eukaryota > Fungi > Ascomycota > Sordariomycetes > Hypocreales > Nectriaceae > Fusarium > Fusarium buxicola. Next base: position 94,526 of record JAAVUK010000340.1, read on the forward strand.
TACGATGTGGTACGTTATCTCGTCTTGTTCATGGGCTGTGCCACGTTCACTGATGTCTGAACTCCGTCAGCCCCTAGAGTGGGCTCAACGTCAGGGAAATATAAAATTCTTTAGCAAGAAGGCTCCCGGTGTTCTTGGAGGGCATTTTCCTGCGGTCGTGAATCCCCGTAGCCTTGTTGAGGACTGTTGGGCGTTTTGGGGTGACAGACAAGCTTCTGGTACAAGTATCTTTTGCTAGTCCTTTCTCTCGTACGCAATGGAGGAAGCTCAGAAGAAGCCTTGTAAAGTAGCTCAAATTTCTTCAACCCTGATAGCAGAGAAGCTTAGCTGTTCTTCACGTTTGTTTTTCAGAAGGGAGTTGAATATTAGTATAAAGATCTAATCGAAGAACCCGGGGTACATGGCTCGACAGGACTTTTGTGACTAGTTTCCGCAAGAGATTTCAGAGTGACACCGAGACTGATCCTAGCAAGGGCTGCCGGAAGTCTTGAGATTGTTTATCGGTTGAAAAGTAACATCAAAGTGATCCAGAAAAAAATGACTGAAAAGGCATTTGTCAGGAATAGAAGTATAGAAAACATGGCCAGAATAACAACCAGAGCTGTTTCGACTCTAATGATGATAGCGAGTAGGATTGCGTAAGTAGATGTCAGGCCACGAAAAGAGAAGGTTCTCAAGCAATTCGCAAGGTAATATCTTGGAGCGCCCTTATCTGGCGCATCGTCGCATATAGAGCAACGTTGGATAAGATTCAAGCGGCCGAATAACACACTTTATTCCTTCCATGTTCAAATTAATTTGTATTGTTACTGCATAACTAACTAAGCACCAATGTCTCGACTCTAACAACTTGACTACTGAAAAGGGTTGTATCCATTCTCGGCTTTCGACACACAAGCTCTGATAACTTCATCCAAGTTTTCCTTTGGCAGCCCGAGCAGCTCATTATGGATCTTGTCTTCGAAATTCAGCTTCTGGCCCTCAGGTGAAAGCAGAAAAGAGTAGTATGTCTTGATGAGTCCTCGGAAATCACCTGCTGCAGCAGTTGCCATTCCCTCAGCCATGCGATCAGTGGTGCTCTGATGCTTGATGTCCCAATCAGCATCTGTGGTAGCCGTGGCCTGCTGAAGAGCTTCCAAAATGTCGCGCTGGCTGACGAAGAAACTGGACACGTAGAGTGGTTTGTTTCGAAACTGTGCAACAGTTGGCGAAGTGTCGTTCTCATCCTCTGGGAGTTCTTTGAGGGTTGCAAGTGCGGCCACTGCGCAGCCATACTGAGCCAATGTTGCCGTATTGATCTTGGCCGTACCCTGATCAAATAGAGTGACTCGACGATTTTGAATGTCGAATCCAAGCCAATTCTCCCCGGCTGGCAGGCTGTAGTCGAACCAGACACTACCAACAAGAACCGTCCAAGAACTGACTCCAACACGATCTGTCTCCGTTAGCAGCCCTCTGAGAGGAGCAGCCGGAAAAAAGTCATCCACCGATCCTCGGTTCTCAACGATGAAGTTCGCTGCGTAGATATTTGGCACGATGTACGGCACACCTGCTTTGCCTGCAGCCCTCACAATGCGATGTTGAACCTCGTAGTCCACCGGCGCGACTTGAACACCGAGCGGGAATTTGGGGCCACTGTTGAGGCGAGTGACAGCAGTAACAACGTGCTTGCCTGTCTTGAGAAGTTGCTCTGTCATGTGAGTGCCCTGGCGACCTCGGGCCTGAAGAAATTCAGTTCATTATTGCAATTAGCTGCTGTTATGGGGTCTACACGCACACCAACGATGGCAATTCGGTCTATGCGATTGGTAAAGCCAGCAGGCTGGTCCTTGGCATACTTTGTCGCCATCATATGGTTGAAGTCGGGCTTTGTTATGAGATAAGATGCTGATAGGTATCGAATTGATTCAGCTTGATAAAGGGAGAAGGGAAAGCAGAGGTGGATGGAGTTGGCAGTAGTGGCATTTATATGATGGAATCTCGAGGCTTATAATGTAGACTCGAGACTTTCTGGTATTTAGAGCATATGATAGAAACCCAAGTCCAACTGCGGTTCTGGACTGAGAAGGCTTACGACGTTCCGTGTGTGCCTTTGATTTACAACTCGGACTCCGAGCCGGAGTTCCGCGGACTTGACTGCTGTTACCTGCTGATTCACCAGTGGGACAGTGCGTTAGAAACTCGGAACAATCATCAATCAATCACTGGACTTTAATCTGCCACGGAGGTGTAGACCCCCGGTTACTGATTGTGGGAGAGTCAAGGGAGAAGGACGGTTTCATAGTAGTAATCAAGCTATTTAATCACCCCCAAAACTTCAGTAATCGCGATTTATTCTTCAACCACCGTGTCTGATATAGAAGAAGAGATCTAACAGGCTCACCATGAAAACGGGACTGTTTATTTCAAGGGACAAAGAGCGAATGACGGGGTTGAACCAGTGCCCCTCAGGCGGAGTTCATTTGGTCACTTTTAAGAAACGACTCTGTATCTAAGTTTCTTTCCCCTTCGACGGATTGAAAATTCCCATCTCTTTTAATTTCTCCAGTAGGATAGTCGGCTCCTCACTGGGCACATCGACGGTGATCAATCTATCGTCTATACGCTCCCATCTGAAGCATCCTTTGCCGTAAATCTCCTCGAGAGCAGGCACGAGTCTCCCAATGTCAAGGAAATCATCCTTGTATAGAATGTGCACATAGCCAACGCAATCAGTCATCGTGGAGAGCAGTGTGGGTTTGAGGTATGCGATCAGGGTGTTTCGGTGATGAGGGTTGAGTTGAGTGCATAGTGGTTGCTTGTGGAGAGTTACATCAGCTGAGCGTACTTTATATATTTGAAGCTTTGCGGTCAGCCAGCTCCTGGCTCAGTGTCGACTCATATTGCCAGTGATCCGTTTCGTTGGATAATGGCGGTGAAGCAGTTAACCCAACGGTCAGTGATCATGTCTCGTCACTTGCAGCTCTTGCTTAATCACATATTTTCCCCTCTGATTGTGGTATAATGTTATTATTCACGCCTGACGACGGCCAACGTTATGCTGAAGACTGAACGAACCTTGAAGATGACTAGGTAGGTGAAGAGTGTGTCACGTCTTGCAGTGCGCCGACTTTTCTGGTTTCCAAGATTAAGGTTTCTTGACTGTATAGAAAACAAGGCAAATCTTTAGGTAAAGAAGACAAAGATGAGACGGCCTGCTGATGCTCCGAACCATTTCTGATAAAGACCAACACCATGGTGGATCATACCAAGAGGGTAGGGTTTGAGAATAATAATTTAACTCGAATGCCTTGAGGATCTCAGCTGAATCAGTTCATTTATTCGCCGACGAGTTCCGTCCAATGGCCTGTTTCTATATACTTTGGCCTGAAAGCTCGTAGGAATGCAATGGTGATAGTATCAGAAATCACGATTTTTTTTCCAACACTCTTTCAGCTACCTAGCTAGTTTCCAAATCAAATACTACCACCTCGGAGAAAATATTATGATCAGCGTTTCTTCCTACGCATTTACTCGGGTTGCTCAAATGTCGGCTCGGCGATCTACATACTTTGTTCGGAGCTCCGTCATCAGGCCGAGGATTAGCTCCGCCAACTCGGAGGTTGGAACCGGTGTCCGATGTGTCTAATAACGTACGTTCCTTCGGATGTTAATTTGGGAAGCGTACCAGTCGGCAATTTTGTTTAAGTAAGGTGATGCTTCGCTCTTTAACGTATCTATTATCATCACTTGGGCTCAGCTTGTGCATATCGTTCAAGCACAATTAATCTATCCTCTCTCACCTGGTCAGGTTCTTCCCAACATCGTCCATCAGCATGAACCTGTCAGCAAGACGTCATCTTGTACGATCACTTTGCCAGGCCACCCGACATCATTCTGGCACATCCAAGAGATGCCAGTCAACGACTATGGCATCAGCAACGAAGGACACATGGTCAGCGAACCAGTACAGCAAGTTCATCAAAGAGCGGACTCGGCCTGCTGCCGAGTTACTCAATCGAGTGCCAACAGCTTCACCTAAGCGAGTCGTTGACCTAGGCTGCGGGCCAGGGAACTCAACCGCCGTATTGGCAGAGAGATATCCGGATGCGAATCTGTCAGGCATTGACTCCTCAGCGGATATGGTGAAGAAGGCGAAAGCCACGTTGCCCGGAGTGTCGTTCGAGATCGCTGACGTGACAACGTTCAAGCCTGGTGGGCCAGTCGACGTGCTCTTTTCCAACGCCGTCTTCCAATGGCTTCCAGGAGGAAGCCGAATACAAATCATCAGCCAGCTGATGGAGCACCTTTCAGGCGGCGGCACCCTGGCTTTCCAAGTCCCCTTCAACCTATCAGAGCCATCTCATGTTGCCATGCGGGAGACGGCCTTTGCCCCAAACAAGCCATGGGTGGAAACCCTGGAGCGTGCAAACCCTGTACGAGATGAATTCCCTACGCCAAATGAGCTATATGACGGGTTGCGACCTCTTTGCTCGGAGCTTGATATTTGGAAGACCACGTACATCCACACGATGGAGAATCACGAGGGGATTGTTGAATGGGTCAAGGGCACAGGTCTACGCCCATTTATTGACCCGCTGTCAGAATCCGAGAGGGAAGGATATCTCCAGCACTACCTAGCGAGGCTCAAGGAGGTGTATCCGACGCAACGGGACGGGAAAGTACTGCTGCCATATCCTCGACTGTTCGTAGTAGCTACCAAGGCTTAGAAGTTGGGACATTCAGGCACAGAGCCACTTCCGGGGCTGGAATTGAGACCAATGTGCCCGGGTGCGTGGCGAAGTTGTTGGGCAGTGAGAGTTGTACAATGTTAAGTAGAGATATAAAACTAGTCTACAAGTTATAGTCGTACTTTACTTCTGCAGATGAGCGTGTCACTGACCTGCGTACAAAGGCGGCATGATACCACCTAGTTAACATCCCAGGGGCTTGTTGCTTCCAAGTTACCCAGTCAGCGCCGAGCGACGGGGTTAAATGTGGTCACAGGAGAGTCAGAGTTGATCGTCGATGGGCCATTTCATGGTTTCTAATGCGAGGAATCAGGGATTCTGGGGTTGATTGACTCGGGTGTATCTTACCTTCGAGCCACCCCCGAAGCACGATCTTGCTAATAATAATACAGTCGAAATGCAATGTGCTTGGATCAGGGGTCGCATGCTCGCATTTGGATGTAGGGGCGCTTTGATGCCGGCTTGCGCTTCAACGAGACCTTGTATAAAGGCCAGATAAAGGAGTAAACAAGGTACGGAAAACAATATTAACTATCTGGGAAGCCACGCAAACTCACCACTGCCAACCGACATATATTATCATCCAATATCGTCAGTGCCATATCTGTCGCCGGTATTCCAGGCCCCTATCAGGCCGCGGGACCCTAAAGTAATCGAGCACCGTCCGTTTATACTGATGGTGAAGAAGGTTTTTGGATAGATAAAAAACAAAGCCACGGATGCAGTGCCTCTTTCACTATCTAAGCCTGTCTCCTCCCAGACATACTAATACGCGGCTTGCTACAGAATACTAACTTGAGCAGCTTATAAACGTTGTATATCTGTAGAAGCACGAGAGATCCTACTATGATGATCCCATCCATGCGAAAATTGCTTCCGGCTATTACATATAAAGCCGTCGATAATGTCGTGACTAAACATAGGACTACTCCAATAGAGAGACCTATCAGTACTCTGGCCTGACGGCGGATAATTGTCCGATGAAAGCCAAGGTTTATCATTCTTTCTACCACCTTGGACATGTGGCTAAATACGTCATCAATAGCCAAGCAGCGACCTCTGACGTCCTCGAGGCGCTCACTTGCCACCTCTGTGATAACAGTAGTTCTATCAAGATGCTGTTGGAGCTCTTGAACTCTGTCCCTTGTTTTTAGACACGGTCGGTCGCATAGGATTTGGATGGTGTCTGCATACTGTCGGATGCGATGCCGAATCCGGAGTATCTCTCCCTGTATGGATGAGAGACTCTCAATCTGCCCACGACTCGGTTGCAGCAGCACGTCCATCTCGATACTATCGATGAGGCTCATGTACGCATCCTGAACGATGCCAGTCATGTCGACAGCCCTCTCGATGATTACTTGGGCGAGCAACGACGCATCGCAGGTTTGGCGCAGGACTGTGGGAGAGTTGAGCATCCCCATTATGTAGGCTTCAATATGCTGTGCAGAACGCTCAAGAATTGTGACGATCGTATTATCGTCAGTGATGTATATGGAGACTTGCTCAGGCATGATCCAGAACTCCCTGTTCGTAGGATAGTTCTGCTCGATCGAGGCACTTGAAGCGCGAGTTAGGGTTAATATGGTGAGATTGACACATATATGGCCATCGTGTCTATTGAGAAGTTAACATCCGCGTACATACACAGGACTGCAGTGCTGGCTTACCTCTCAACGCCAGCCGTAAACTTCGAATTCAGGCCGCCGTCAATCTGTAGTCTGCGAAGCTGCTCATGCTCCTGGAGAGCCTGGGTAACATCCCCGGGTGGCCCATTGATGTTGATCCATCGGCATTCGTATACGTCGCGTAGTGTTCTTAGGACGTTGATCGCTGTGTTGTTTTTGACGTCGTGTTGGAAAAGGACGTCTTTCGAGAAGTCAACCACCGTAAGCGGGGAACCTCCGTATGGGTGGTCATCGGTGGTCCTCATTTTGCTCTCGTCAGGATTTAGATCTTGTCGTATTGGTGCTTGTCACTCGACTGTTGGGATTTTGCCGTCTTTGAACAATGGCTCTGGACGGGAATTTCTTAACCCTTCTATAACGTGAAGTCACTAGAGGTGGGCCGGTAGCCATGATAAGGAGGCCTTGGAAGATTCGGAAAGGCAAACAAGGCAGAAACAGACAGCATCTCCAGTGGACTGGAATTGTTTGTGTCGCTGATCTCTATCTAACCCGAAAGTCTATTGAAATGACTATGGGGCAGTGCTTGTGGCTATGCTAAGTGATGGTCAAAGGAGCACAGAAACAAATAAATGCCGAGAGACACAGCCACTCCTAGTCGCTAACAAAATTGGCTAGAAAAGTTGACAGCATTGTGCAAGGATGACATCGGACAGAGTGCAAAGCAACGTCGAGCCGCGCTGTTTGTTATGTTGGGAGAGACAGCCTGTTGCACAAGAAACTACCGTATTAGCCTGGCATGTTGATCTTTCGTAAAAAGCCCATCCTTGATAATCAACAAACTCGCGGCGTATCTAGAGTAAACAGGGCCACCCTGGACATGCGTCCTTTGACCTTCCCCGTGTAACCCTTAAGCAAAACCCTCTTTATTCGAGACCTTCGTCTCAATACATGTTACGAAGCATATATAACCAATTAACCTCGGTACCCAATGTAGGGTGCCTTACACTTTTGCCGATGGTATAGTGGTCATTGTCTGCGACAATATACTATATATGACTAGGTCTATAATCAAGACTTGCTCGAAAGATAATAAATGCAGAGAGCATTCAGAGTTTTACCAGTCTACTGAAACTCGAAAGCGCCTACCCTAGATGCCTACTAAAAACCGGAGAATATTCACGTGGCAATATTGTTTTAACGGGGCCGAGCCAATAAAGATCTTGTACGTGCCCACCTCCGGAGTTTGTCACTTCTCCCCGGATCTCAGTGTCAAACCTACCGGCGTCTAAACCACAGGCTTGCATGGCAGAGCAAGAAGACGATAGTCCTGCTCTGGAGGCACAGGCCTCGGACGAAGGCCCTCCTTCTAAGCGGCAGCGGGGCTTTATCGCCAGACAGGTACGCAACCCCATCATCTCTGTTACTCTGGCCTGACCATGGCCCAGGCTTGCGAGTACTGTCGCCAGAAGAAGACAAGATGTGATGAGGATTTCCCCTGTGGCCTCTGTAGGTCACTCGGCATTCAGTGTCGCTTCGGCCAGAGAAAGGCAACGAGGTAATGCCCACGGTTCAGCGGCATTGTCGAGATGCTGAGACTTGGCAGGAATGAAGCTTCGCTGGGCATGATTGTAAACATTCTCCGACGCATTGAGGGCAAGATCGACGAAGAGAAGACCAGCAACGGGCCAGCTGCGACCGAGAATCGTCTTCATGCTGCTAACTTGCGAGCGCTGGTTCCGAGATCGCCAGCCAACTCCAGCGAAGTCCTGGGCGTCCCGTCCTTTCTTCAGAGACGCGAGTCAGTTGTTCCGACACCTTCTTCATCTACAGATCAAAGTCCTCCCATCTCTTTCAGTGCCCATCAAGTCCTCTTCTGGCCTGCGATACAGTCAGCATTGCCCGAGGCGGTCAAGTTGATGTGTCAGGTGAACGGGCCTGACTATGCGACCTGGTTGGAATCATCTCGACCAAATCTGCCACATCCGGCGTCTGTCGAGTTGCAATCCGACTGGCTGTCTAAGCTGAGCGTTACTACTCTAAAGCAGCTATCTGACGTCTATTTTTCGACGTTCAATCTTGCTAGTCCTATTCTGGATCAGAAGACCTACTTTCAGCGAACCTTGGGTGCTGCGATTGACGGCAACTTTGGAGTCTGTATGGAAAGCTGCATCGTCCTGGTCGTCATGTCACTGGGTGCCATAGGCCAAAAGGCGCTGCAAGAGGCTGGCTTTGCATCAGCAGCCTCGTATGATGTCGCCCAGGATGGAGACCTACCGGGCTTGACGTTCTTCAATGAAGCAAGAAAGCGATTCGGCTTCTTGATGTGCGATCAAGGGCTGCAGGCCTGCCAATTCTACCTGTTGTCTGGGTATGGTCTGTAGATGACTCGCTTTAGAACCAGGCTCATGCTCACCAGGTTATTCTACGCCGAAGCTCTACGACCGATCGATTGGTGGGCCATGCTCAACAAGGCCAGCGCATGCTCTGCGTATTTCTGGAATAAGTACGTGCACCATGCCAAGTTGAATGCACAGTTAATAACAAGATGACAGCATGTCGAGAGACCGTGATGAGTGGATGCTGGACATGCAGTCACGGCTGTTCTGGATTACAAGCATGTTTGAAGCCGTTCTCACGCAGGAACTCAACCTTCCTCCAAGCAACTCGCTGGAACTGGAAGAGCATATTGCTCTACCAAAGTTTATATCCGTCGAGGATATTGCCTCATTTGGTTCTTTCCGTTATCCGGGAGATGACCCGTTCTTCCACTACCACTTTCTATCGCAGCTTGCCCATCGACTGATCTTGACTCGAGCCCGCAACAGTCTGTTTCATTCAAGTGAGTACTGGAGAGCCAAACAATCGCTCTGGCGCCCGAGCTCACACCTCTAGACCCCACCGCCGACTATCCACCCGAGCCCGTTGAAGACGAACTCATCCGTCAGCTGGAGCAATGGCGTGAAAGGTTGCCCCCGATGCTGCAGTTTGACCCCAAGGCTCCTCTGCGACACGCAGCATCTCCTTCAGACACCCTCGTTACTGCCTGGCTCCACGCTCGCTACTTTGTAGCAAGATATCACATTGGTCGACCTCTGCTGTGAGTCTTTCTTCTCGATTGAGACGTACAGCTCATCATGCTGACTGCACAGACACCGTGCCCTGCACCGCCCGTCGTCACTCACTGAAGGACACTTGCGGAAATGTCGCGATGCCATTGGCGCCGTGCTAGACTGGGCTTCGGTTATCCAAGTTACCAATTCCATGAAGAGCTGCAACCCTCTCAAGTTCTTCGTCAGCGGCCAGTATGATTATCCCGCACCCTTCTCGTTGCTTGTACTATGCTAACATGCCAAGGATCTTTGGACAAATATGCGTCGTTTTTGCTTTGAGCGTGTCTCCATACCAGCACATACGCGATGTAGTGTCTGATGTTGACGAGAAGTGGCGCTCCTTTGCTCTGGGCTATTTGGAAGAGTGTGCCGCGCACAGTCCAGCTATTGAGCAAGACTATAAGATAGCTAAAGTTCTGTGCGAAGATGTATGTAGAAGCTGAATACTATATATGACGTCACTCCACGGTGTTTTTCTCGTAATCATCAGCACCAATTGCCTCGAATGAATGACCGAAGCTTTTCGGGTTACATAAAGTGGCGATGACGTCTTGCATCGAGCTTTTGCCGATAAACCTGACACTTATAAATTGCCAAGCGTTGAGGTATTGACACTGCGGAGTGTTTTCTAACTTCAAGCTTCCTCTTACAATTCCGTCCTCCTTTTCCATCCCCTTTGTCATAACCATGTCGCAAGCAGATCCTCTCGGCTTCAAGTGCGCCATAATAACCGGTGGAGGTGGAGGTATTGGAAGGGCTCTTGCAGAGTACTTTATCTCCAAGGGGAAGAAGGTCCTCATTGCTGGACGAACAGAATCGAAGCTTCAGTCAACGGCAAAAGAAATCGGCGCCGCTGGCTATTATGTCCTGGACACTGGCAAAACGTCCGACATCCCTTCATTTATAAACAAGATCACCACAGATCACCCGGAGCTTGACTGCCTGGTTAACAATGCCGGAGTGCAGCGGCCTTTGCAAGTCCTGAAAAACGATGACTTCCTGGAGAAGGCCGATCAAGAAATCGACATCAACATTCGAGGCCCGATGCATCTGGCTCTCGGTTTAATCCCCCACCTGCAAAGCAAGCCCAGCGCTCTGATAATCAACGTTTCGAGTGTACTGGGCTTCATTCCATTCTCCATCATCAACCCTGTATACAACGGCACAAAAGCCTGGCTGCATTTCTGGACTATGAACCTACGTACTCAGCTCAAAAATGGAGGTTCCAAGATCCGAGTCGTCGAGATTGCGCCGCCTACTGTCGCCACGGACTTGCACCGAGAGCGTGATGACCCGGACGATAACAAGAAGGAGAAGAACCAGAATGCTTTGAGCACCGACGAGTTCATGGATCAAGTGTCTAAGAAGTTAGAAGCGGGGGATGAGACAATTGGAGCTGGCATGGCTAATGAGGTTATTGAAAAGTGGTACGGGGCATTCGGGGATCAGTACAATAAAGCTGCGTCGGCCAAGTAATCCAAGTCAAAAATACAAGGCTTCAAATCGTCTTGGAAGTTTTTACGTCATACAATAAAGAGCTGAGTCTACAAGACTCAGAGGTGAGCAAACAACTTTGATAGTTCCAGTTTCAGAGTATTTGCTACAACGTCAAGTTACTTTGATATAATAAACTAGTGAATGCTTCTACAAAATGTTCCTGTACTATAATTTCCTTAGTTCCATGGGTATCGTCAATCGGCGAGACACGTAAGCTGCAGACTGTTAACGTTAGTGAATATGGCCTAATGGACTGCGCTTGGAGTAAAATGGTGATGGCTTACCTCTTATCACCAACAGCCACGCTCCCTCATGCCTTCGCATTCTATCAAACGTAGCGCTGCTCGCCAGGAACATTTGCGCCAGGGTGCCGGTCAACAGTCTCCCTGGTTACGCCAGTTCCATAATGCGCAGTCTCGCCAGGAGCAATCGTACCGGGCTCCCGGTTCAGATTCTCATCCGGTCTATCGGCTTCGTGGGCCGTAGTCCGAGATAGAGGCTGCGTATCTGAAGGTACAGCGCCGTGTGAAGACACAGCGCCGTGGACGTGAGACGTCCTCTCGCTCTCCCTGGGGCCGACGTGTGCTGGAGGAGGGACACCCTTGCGCTCCCATTCGCGACGTGCGATGGCTTCATCTGCTCCTCGAATGTCCTGTTTTCCCTTCTCTGCAATGGCTCTGTTCTTTGATTGCGATTGCACGTCTGCCGGATGGGTCGGGTTCGACTCAAAGGCCTTGTCTGTTGCGTCCAAGACCTCGCCTCGGATGGCGTCGCCGGCTCCTCGGATGCCCTTGAGGCCAGACTTTACGTCGTCCATAAGTTTAGACATTTTGGTGGTGTATGTGAAGTTTTGAATGATTTGATTGTAATAAAGACTTGTTCAATACCGAGGTCTCTTGGCTTGACGTTCTACCATCTTGGTCTTATATCCCTGGATGTGGATCACTAGATGTCGACAGCCACACAATGGCGGGATGACATAGTCAAGGTAATGACGTATTGGTTGCTCACACAAAGACAACTCTGATGTCACCAGTTCACAAAACCATGGAAGTGGTACGGATTTCTTCAGCTAATTTCTATGGCTGAACAAGTTCTTGTAAAACGTCTCATTTCTTTAGCACGCCACCACGGTAAATCTGCCGGACTGGGCAAGTTTGGTGCCGGCACCTTCGGAACCAGCAACCTCTCATATTGAAACCCCCAAGTTGGACGAGGCTGGACTGAGTGGAGTGTAGGAACGAAAAGCGTAATCCGTTGTATTCTGTGAAATAGGCAGCAATTTCTGCTGACCATTTCCCGCAGAAACCAGAAGAGCGTGCTCGACTAATGTAGGACGTCTCTCTAACTATCTTGCAGTGGCCACTGAGCTTGAAGCCACCGCCAGGATATGTGATCATTTATATATATTCTGCGTCCTTCGGGACCGAACTGGACCAATCTTCGTCATGCCCTCTATGAGACCATATAACTGTTCTCTAATAGAAAAACCTCGAGCACCAGGGTTATATAATCAGCCTCTGCAGTCGAGGCCGCGGCTGAAACCTATCTTAAGTCAATTAGGTAGATGGTTTATTAAGCTTGAAAACTCTACCAACTTCCCACCTTACCCTCAGAGATAGGAGAGTATCTAATTCGCTCCTTAAGAGCTCTCCGCTTAGCGCCAGGCGTCAATAACCTCGCGTCTCCCAGCTCAAGCCAACTGTTCGCCCCCATCCCAAATTTACCCCATTGTACAGTGGATAGATTAAATATAGAATTGGGCTATAACTGCGCGAGAGATCACGAGGCTATTTATAGACACAAGTAAACTTTTTATCTAAGTTATATATATAGCTAATATACTTAATAAGCGAGTTAAA
>JAAVUK010000341.1:0-32750 GCA_014899095.1 Fusarium buxicola
AGATATATTATATTAAATACTATTTACTTTATACTCTACTCTCTTATAAGACATTTATAAAAATATTATTACTAAGCTATTACTCTATCTTAACTAATAGGTCCAGTAATTAACCTGTGCCTACTATGTGAAGAGTAATGTTATTTACTCCTGAGACAGGAACCTGACATAGCAACATGTCTCTTACCAGATAGCCGCGGGTGTATCTGCTCTTGCTACTGAGCCTGCAGGGACTCAGTAACCCACTACAATGCCCTCGTGTGTCTATGTGGGAATACGTAACGCTATGGAGATGTCTAGTGGAAGGCTGCGATTGTGTGATGTGAATTGTCTTTTAGGTAAATGATTTAAGGTTTAGACGCGAAAACTCCGATTCGTCATTGAATAACCTTAATTCAACGAAGGCGGGACGCAATGACGCAGTTGAAGGCATTCGCATATTTTAGAAGGTGGTACGTACCGAACTGCACCAACCAACGTCGAGTGTCACAACGCGACGTGTTTCTTTCTTTTCGACAATTGCATTGAACCTTCGGTAAGGAGAATTACTGGTTGAACTGTATCGGAGACCTTTGGAGCTGGTAGCATGTTTACATTTACCGCAGATCTAGCTTGACCAACCACAGCATCCTCGTTAAAATCATCAGCCTCCTGTTTAACGAGAGAAATTCGGTCGAGTATGGCAGCAACAACTAAACTAGAGCACGGTTTGGTCTCTTTGTTTAATGTTAAAGTCTTGTTTAACGTCATAATCAACGAATAGCGCGACGACTCAGACTAATCGACGTTGAGCAACTTAGTTAGGACAGCGTGCACATGGGCTACAAGAGGCGTGAAGCACTAAAAGGCATGGCTAGATACGCTCTACTAGGGAATCTGTATCGGAATGTATCTGAAGCGAGCTGATCTGACAATTTACTCAGTGTGAATATTCCAACGTTCCTTCGCCAAGTCGGACAACTGGAGTGTCTGGGCCTGAATATCCGAATGCGAGCAGCGTGGAGCCGACTCCATATTTGTCAGGATTTAGTCTAGACACTAGAAGTGATATCGGGATAACAGTTCCAGTTTAATTGGTTCTCCAGTTTTAATTTATTGTTGCCCAGCATATTGAGCTGGATCAACTGGTACCGTCCAGGGTCCTTACTGTAACATACGAACCCCACGTGTTATGTAATTACAATTTCTCAAGGTTCGGCATTTCGTAAGTCGGGGATAAGAATGCGGGTTGGGAAATAATAGTGGATGCATCACTAAACGATTGAAACAATGCCGCTCGAGTGACCTTGGGTGGGCACGGTTGGAAGTTTGGCTTTGTGTGAGAGCCTCAGTCTAGTCTGCGCTCGCAAGATTTCTCCAGGTGTATAGCAAAGTCATGATCTAATTGAAGCTCTATAACTCTATTGATGCTCAATGAGCATGATATATCGCTAGTCTTTTCTAGAAAGACTCTAAAGGGTATCCAAAATTCTGTGTCCGACGACACAGCAAAGTGTCCTATGACACATCAAGTTTATCTTTTCATCACCATGAATCCCGCTGGGTCCTTTCCGCCCTGTGGATTAAGACTTTTCCGAGTTGAAACCAGACTCGTCGCGGACTGTTCCGGTGTCTTCGAGGTCTGGCTTCTCCGACATAGCTCCACGGCTGCCCTCGATGATAAGACCAAGGCGCACAGCCTCTCGCTCGACCTCCTCGTGAGTGAGGAAAGGCAACTCCTTGGCGGCCTTGACATAAGACATCTTCTCGACATATCCCTTGGCGAAGATGATGTCGATTTCCTCGAGAGATCGGTTGGCGGTCTGAAACATGTTAGATACTGTCCTGAAATATAGTCACAGATAGAACTCACCTCGGGGTAGAACCACCAGAGGATGGGGAAGAAGCAAGCGTTGGCGCAACCAAAGAAGAGGTACGTGCCCCAGGCGAGCTGCTTGATCATGATAGGAACGACCATGACAATGAGGAAGTTGAAAAGCCAGTTGGTGCAGGTCGACACAGCGTTGGCCTTGCCGCGAGTCTTGGAAGGGTTGATCTCGGCGGGGTAGAGCCAGGGGAGAGGAAGCCAAGTAGCTCCGAACGAGGCAATGTAGGTGAAGAGACCAGCAATGGCTCCCTTGGAAATGTTGGGAGCATTTTCACCCGGCTTCTTGCCACCGGGAATGAGGAAACCCATGACGAAGAACATGGAAAGCATCTGACCGGCAGTTCCAATCAGAAGTAGGTTGCGACGGCCGACACGCTCAATGAAGAACCAAGACGATGTGGCGAAGAGAGCGTAAACAATCATGTTGACACCACCCATCAGCATGGCAAAGTTCTTGTTGTTAAAGATCTGGGTGCAAAGAATGGGAAAGTAGTAGATGACGGCGTTGCACCCACCGACCTGCTGCATGAACTGAGAACCAGAGCCGAGCAGCATTCGTCGGAAGTGCTGAGTCTTTCCATTGGTGAAGA
This sequence comes from Fusarium buxicola, assembly GCA_014899095.1. Classification (NCBI taxonomy): domain Eukaryota; kingdom Fungi; phylum Ascomycota; class Sordariomycetes; order Hypocreales; family Nectriaceae; genus Fusarium; species Fusarium buxicola. The sequence continues at coordinate 2,458 of JAAVUK010000341.1, forward strand.
GAGCCTTGACAGGAGTGGCCTTCTGGCCGCTGTAACCGGATGCGCGGATCGAGTCGACGACACGATCCCTCTCCATCCTGGTGTCGTCGCTGTCGACCTCGAAGCCGCGAATGGCGGCAATGACATGCTCGGCGTCCTCATACCTCTCGTGAGTGAGGAGCCATCGAGGGCTCTCGGGAAGCCAGACCATGGCGACGCACAGCACCAGGCCAAAGATGATCTGGAACGCAATGGGGAAACGCCAGGTGAGATCCTGGTTTCCGTACGAAGCACCGTAGTCGATCCAGTAAGCGATGAGGGTACCAAAGGCGATGATGCCGCCCTCGATGCAGATGAGAAGACCTCGGTTGGTAGTTGTGCTGCATTCAGCCTGGTAGGTTGGGATAATCGACGTGTTGATGCCGTTGCCGATTCCAGTGACGACGCGTCCAACAATGAACTGGGCAAGGGCAGCGTGGCCCTTGATGGCAGTGACCTGGATGACGACACCGATAATCATGATCCAACCGCCCATAATCATAGCCCGACGTCGTCCAAGAAGATCACCAATCCAGAGGATGAGCATGGCTCCCGCCAAGCAGCCGATTTCGTAGATGGCAGTGACCAAACCCTGGATGGTGCTGTTCTTGGTCTGGGGGAAGTAGGCATGGAAGGGGTCGGCGTCGATGATGCCACTCATGACACCCTGATCGTAGCCGAAGAGGAGGAAGCCAGTCGTGGCAACGGTCGAGATGGCCAGCGACAATTTCTTGCCGCTGAGGCCTGCAAAGTGTGGAGGCGCCATGTTGGATGCGATGCGATGGCAGAGTAAAAGCAAGACCAGCTGCTATGCTTACAACAAAATCAAGCTCACCCAGGAGCGATAAAGACACAAGCTAAAAGCACAAGCGTGTGGTATGTATTGCGGTTTACAACTCGGTACATGTCTGAGCACAGCAGGTCAGATGTCTTTATATCTGCGACATTTCTATTTCTCAGGGACTGGAATGGAAATCTCTGAAAAAATCTCTGAATAATCCCTGAACGCCAAAACTCCACGAGCGGTCCACAGCAGTATCCACGAAGCACGACGATCATGCTCGCACGCACGCACGCACGAGTTGGTCGGACGTGATATTACACGTGAAACTGTGATGCGGGATATCTCCGCATGCGCAGCAACCCTTCCCTTCACCCTCCGGGCCCCTGCGAGAAGCGGAGCCGGACCGGAGGATGCACTGATAGCCTGAGTCGTGCGGCTCCCACACGCTGTGAGACTGGCTTGGCCTTACAGGGCACTCCGTGTCGTCGTACAGGGCACTCCGTGTCGTCATTCCGTGCCGGCAGCCGAGCCATGTTCTTGACTGTGGCCTCCGGGGATCTGCCAAGCCGGACCAAGCCCACATGGCGGCCCCACAGAGGAGCCGACTGAGCGGCTTTACTCGGTGTTACTGTGGTCGCGGAGAGCATGACGTCAGGTGGACATTGAGGCCCAGGTTCAGATTGGCCTGGGTGCTGTGCTCTGTTGGCTCAGCTTGAGTGGTGGAGAGAGCGGCAAAGGCGCCAGAAGAATTGTTGAAGGAGATTGGAAAACTCGAGTCTTGTTGGAGGGTCGGGTGAAACGAGCTGACCCCTGCCGATGGTGGCGATCCGTTTGCAGCGGTAGAGACTTTATTGGTCGAGGACGAGCTTGATCAGACCAACTGTTGAACATCAGTATGAGAGCCTGTCCTTGCTCTGCCGTGATACTGTACTGTACTGTACTGTACTGTACTGTACTGTGCCTCGGTCGGCTCAGAGCACCACTGCACGTACGTACAGACACACTTGAGCCGTCAGCAGGGTCTGCACGTCTACACTATGGCTTCATGGCTTAATCTTGGCCATGGCCTAATCTTGGGCGCACGGGCGGGCGATCACAGCAGGTAATCTCACTTATGGGGAAAGCTCCGCAGAATCTCACCCCAGCATGGCCTGGCCTGCTTCGTGAGACAGAACTTTTGCAGGTGCAACAAAACCGCGGGGAGCGCTTAACCTGGGCCAACAGCATAAGGTTAGTTGCAGTGTTTGTCATTTACCTTGTTCTTTGGGCCGCCGACCACTTTAATGTGGTGATCTTGTCCACAATGGGGGCCAGGTCCCTCGGGCAAACACACAAATGCGGTGTGGTCCAGTTGTCAGTAATAAGCATACAAGTGAGCCAGACGTAACGGCAACAAGCGATTGCGGGCCATGAGGGTCAACCACGGGGTAACCAACGTCATTTGTGTCGTTGGAAATGGAGTTGATGGAGTTGATGGAGTGTGGGTGGGTGTTTTGTGGTTCGGTCCATGTCCGACCTTTTATCGTGAGAAACTGGGAAAAGAGAATTCCCTTGCCAAGGGAAGAGAATTCCCTTGCCGAGGAAAGACAGAAATCCCTTGTCACGTTCAACCAAGTTTTGGGCGTGGGATTTGGTGATTGATCAGAGGTGAAGAAACAAGGTCTCCAGCTGAGGCATGGTGAGACGCCAATCATCGGGAGAATTCTCAGTGGGTCACCACGGTCATGTTTTATTGGCGCGCGAGATACGAATTTGCTCGCCATGTCCGAATTCTTTTGTTGGAATGATGACGCAGGGCACATGGATGGTGAGAATCCTGAGTCTTGAGTCTTGAGAGTACTACATACGTATGTAGTCGTATCGGTCTTGAAGGGGACTCTTGGCCAACGGGAGATCTTCAGCATCCTCCGGAAGGAGAATAAACCGTAGGGATCCTGTGGTGCCGCGCGGTCGCCCAACAGACTTATTCGCGGCTATTGACTTGGCGACGAGAAGCCAAGAACCGTAGGGCTCGACCAAAGGCCGCATTGAGGGCATTCAGACTAGGCCCATGCTCTTTGTTCCGGTTAAATAATCGCCGCAATACAAACTGTATGCAAGCGATTTAATAGCTTGTCCCGTTACCTTTCCCAAGTTCTACAGAACTTGTCTGACATATGGTCGCATCCTGTGAGCACTATTCAACTCAGCTATCGGCCGGTATCGGAAGGATCGTCTCCAGATAAGGTCTCCCGTAGAACCATGAAGGATGAAGTGATCGACACTCCACGCCACCCTAGAGCTGCAGCCAACAACGCAGCCGGCGCATAATCAATTACCGCCGATCAAAATGCTGGTTACTTCAAATTTGTTGGAGTCTTCTACCGCGAAAAAGGCGTGGGGGATCAAGCTGGACACCATGGCCTGCAACGTAATGTAGTAAACATGAAGGGGAGGACCTGATTTTCTTAACTGGATAGAAAGCGGGCTGAACTAAAAGATGATAAGATACGTACTGTCTATCGCCCAGCTCTGCACTTTCCTCACCTTTGCAGCACTCGGTAGGATAATGAAGTTGGCCTTACTTACAATGCTATTGTATCACAGCAGCTTGCTACAGCTAAGGCATGATCATCGTTGTTTTGGAAACTACTGGCTCCCAGAAGCAAGTGGGGTCAGAATCAACATCTCTACAACGGTGGGATATCCTCACATGCGCCAACTTTATCGAGCTTTTTATCGATACAGTCGGAGCCTGAACTGAACCAAAATAATAGCAATTCTTTCAGTTTCTCGAGGGTTTGTCTGTAGCAGGGCATGTCTGTCCGACAGAACGATAAGGGCTTTGCAAAGTTCTTCTCAGCGTGATAGAGACACTGTCCAAGCGAGTCTTGGCGGGGAACGGCTTCCCAGCCGAGCGCAGACTTCTTGAGCTGTCTAAATGCTTGTGTCGAAGCCACAGATCCTTCTGTAGTCTTTAATTCTTCTTCTTGATGTGTCGCTGGCCTCTTGTATAGTGTCCGGTTCGGCAACCAGCCAGACAATGCGCAGTCTGTGGATCCTCACGAACCATTTGCACTGGCCAACCGAGTAGAAGCGTGCCTCGAGGATGCGCGTTTTCAGGCTCCACACAGCCTGGTAATAGTTATGACGCGTTTGACGTGAATCGACTCTGGAGGACGGCGGCTGGAGCTGACTCCAAGGTTTCTCGCGGTGTTGACACAACAGACTGGCTGGGTAAGCGGTGCAAAACATACAGTCATACCTACCACAAGTTTCCAAACCAAGAGAAGTGCACTAGAGAGCGATGGGCACGGTGATCTTGCGATCGCACTTAGAGCGGCGAGTTAGGTCTTGAGAAGACTAGGAGGGATCAGTCCCCAGACCAGCTAGCGCGAGGGAATATCTTGGCACTGAATACGAGTTCTGTCCGCCAAATATGGTCCGACCTCCGTGAACAAATATCCGGCTCTGCGCAACAGGACGCGTCAGGGAAGCAGTGGCCTTTCTGCGCACGATGGCCCGAGGAATTCATACCTGATCAGGGCCTTTAGGCAGAAGTTGTGGCTCTGGTTATGCTTTGCTCCATTCATCGATCCGAAGACAAACGTGATGGGAAGCATGGCGTGGTTCCGCGTCCTAATGCTAGATACAAACCGCCATGCCCGATGGACAACTACCGTTGCGAGAACTTGAGGGCTTACCATTACATTATTCCACCAGATCATCGGATTTTCTAGAAAATGCGAAGAAACATGCTAAATCTCTCACTCCAGGCCAGGCTTCCTACAGCTTGAAGTTCAGACACGTCAAGTCGAATTATCCGTATTTGGCGAGGCTAACAATATCGACTTAACGTGCCGATATTTAGAAAACATGTCAAGGTGGAATTGCTAGAGGGCAGCGCTGATAAACCAGGTGCGTCTCTCCCAGAACATTAAACCGTAGGTCATAACTTGATCCAGTATAGGCCAGATGCAATTGGCTTGTCATAGGCATTTTGCGGCTGGCAATATCGAGAGCCTCCTCCATGGGATGATGCGACTTGAAGAGATCCCAGAGCAAACACCGAACACCTTCCATTCTTTTCTCGAATCCTCAACGCCGGTCAAGATCACGTCTCTGTTGACTGATGTGGTTGACGAGGACTCTTAACACCCTCATCTAGGCTTCGCCCGGCAACCCCTGATTTACAGTTTCCTCCCTCCCTTGTGATAAATGCCTTGTTGGGTCGCAAAGCGTAGGCTCTATCGCCACTGAAAGTCCAAACTTGCACTCAGACGCGCGTTATTTCTAGGAGCTGATTCTGTGCATCTGAGGACATGGCTTTTATTGCTGCGACCCAACATGGCTACTCGACCCCCCCTTTTCATACAAAAACCTGGTGATCCTCGTCTGAGGGGGATACTTGATGGCACCGTCGAGACATACCGCTTCACTTGGCTTCATGAGTGTATAGAGATGTTAAGTCTTTGGTGTTCTCTATACTGTGGCGAAACCCGGCAACCAACGGCCTTTCGGAAGCTGCGGACGCACGAGGCCATGGGAGGAAACTCGTCGCTAGTTTTCAGATGTCAATCATGCCATGAAGGAATCCCAACCCTTGTCGGGGAAACCTCTCTGTAGAGTCTCGCTCTATGCGTGGGACGTTGTAGATATGTTGCTCCGCCGTTGACGCCGATTCAAACCGTTCAGCTACTCTAACCTCGCCCGACGTTCGTCGTATGGAAGTTACATTGTCTTCTGGCGATCGGGTGTTGGTAGTGCTTCTGTCGTAGAGCTTGGCCTAGGCCAGCATCTTGAGACGCCAGTTGATGCCACTGGTGTATGGTCGTCAGGGATTTGCCCGAGAAACTTATCACGGATATACCGTGCCGATCTGGGACGAGACGTGAAGCCTGGACCACTTGGACTGGCTCCTTGAGCCCGTGCCGCTCCAGATTTCCCAGACCTACTCCATCCCTTGTTGCAGCAATGATTTAATGCTCAGTACCGTAGACCTGACCATTGTCCGCGCCAAGGGCCATCTCATGCTGCTTCGAGTCCACATGCTATTCGGGCTGATGTTTCGAGCGGCTTCTTCAACCCGCCTCCGTCAACAGGGGACATGATGCCATTGACGAGATATTGCTTAGTGCATTGAGACTAGTCGCCCTCTAGGCCCCTGGAATATGCCCCCCTGTGCACAATTTGCGGGAGGGAGCGGTATCGTGCTGTCCCGGAATTTCCGGCAACTTTGGCTTGCAACATCCGTCTTGTCTCGAGATCGCAATCTGCTGTATCAGGGAGTATAACCTGAAAAGATTTCAGGGGCCAAAATATGCGGTATCGTCATGTCTAATAAGAAACGAGGCGGTCGTGGTGGGTACCTGAGTTTGCTGCTCTCATTCCGCCCTTGATTCTCGTGTCTCTCAAACCCCTGCCATACAACGCTCTCTTACAACCCTTGCTCTTCAAACGGGACAGAGTCCAAGAGGATGAATGTGGAGTCGTCGCTTTTGCCCAGTCCAATGCTAAAATACATGGGGCATCTTTTCTCGAAACCCAGCTATGTAGGCGCTAATATGTTTGGCCCCTGCGATCTTTGGAGCGTTTATCTCTGTCACCCTGGAAACTCTAGTTACATATCCGTCAGTTCGAAATGGACGGGATAATGGGAAAAGAACTAAGAAGATCGTGTACTGGCGAGCCGAAGGGTTGCCCGCTTGAATCTACCTCTTGTGGCCGCTGTCCGGGCGCCGATGAACACTCACCAATCACTGTAATATGCGCTATGTCTAGTCAATGAATCATAAAAGACAATGGGGCTAACCAGAAGGGGCATTGTGTCTCGTGGCCAGGGGTGTTTTTCTATATAAAATAGCTACTTGATTTGGGAATATCCGCTCGAGGTTGTTTTGCCACAATCGGCAGGCTCTCCTCTATTTCTCCAGCCCGGGCTTAAACTTTTGTGTAACATTAGCATCTTCGATTTGTCTGGCCGAGGCAAGCCGATTGTGTACGTGCATAGGTTCTAACCTACCTAGGTGTATAGCTATGATACGACTTCAACGTCGTCATGGGTAATGCTAGACTCACCCTAGTCTATAACCGGGCCGGAGTGATCAACATCTAGATGCGGCGAGGACCTTCCGAATACCATCGCAATCAGATCTTTTTTACAGCTACCAGTTCGTCTCTTGGACGGAGGGGTTTTCGTCTCATGGTCAAAGCTACATGAAAACCTCCCGGATATACCGGGAACCATGACTCGCGCACAGACAGTCGGGATGTTGCTCATGGCACAAAGAGATAAACAATATTGTGGATTCTACCTGTGATGCTAGCTTTGAACTGCGTCTTCGAGAACAAGGGGCAGTATCTGCATACACTGCATAAGACCGTGCATGTTGACATTGAGCTCTTTGAGGATCTACGCCATGAGGCATCTAGCGCCATGGACACGCTCTAGAACATTGCCCCGGTACCTGTAACTACGGAAACCGAAGACACTGATGCCGCTGAAAACTCTTCCCCTTCTTTGTCCGTATTGCCTCTACAGAGTCCAGACCCTCGAGGTAATGGCGCATGGACTGGCCGTGTTCAGGGTCCAATTCGCTCGGCTACCACCGGTCTATCAACCAAGTTTGAGCTCAAATCTGCTCAAACCAGACGGGCGTTTGCGAGACAGTTCATTCGCAATCTGCGGCGCATAGCCACTGAAGGGACAGTCGCAGCTGCTACCTTACGTTACAGTCTACTGCAACTATGGGCCGATTTCCCAAGACACCTACGTACGCGTATGGGGGCGTTATCACAAAACAGTATTCTGCATACCTATGGGACCAGATTCCAGCTACCCCTTGTTCTTTTCGCTAGAAAGCTTCATACAGCCTTACATCCAGAGTCTACGGTGTCGCTCGAAACTGGTGCTCTTTTCCACGATTGCCGAAAAATGCTCCGAACTATTTAAATAAACGAGTTAATCTTAGTATCCAGAGCTATCAAGCGCTCCTTGAGAGTTGAGTACTGGATAATCCTGGCGCTGTCTCGGTAGCACTGAGTCTAGATACCCTCAATATCTCAGTTGGCCTTAAAAGTTTAACTGTTTGACGACGCGGCTACAACGCGCAGAAACTCCCGACAGACTTGATGAAATTCGGCTCCGAATACGGTCGGGTCCGGCCCGCGGTCGCCCGAGCATCCATGCCATGATCTACCTGCATAGATGGAGGAACGGCGACTGAACATCAATCCTATATACCGCCACCCTGGTCGATATTCGTCCCGTCAACGCCCGCCACAACCCTCAGAGGTGGGGATCAGAATCAGGACTTGTCACCAACTAGCCAATACTGTAAACACGACGTCTAGGTGCCCGAAGACATATGTAACTATCTGTTTCAAGCTCATGGAGAAGAAGACGATAGTTCAACATGTTCTAACCCCACAATAGGAATGGCACCCCAAGTCAGCGGCGATCTCGGTGCATGCGGAATGCCGCGGCGGCGACCAACTCCATCATCCGCGGCGGATATATGTCACAAATCGGGAATGGCTGCTAATCCGATGGCGATATCACATTTGACCGCATCCTGCTGGACCGTTATTTTCCTGTCAATGGGCGAATAGGCTGTCTTTCCGGAGGCAGGGGTTCTCTTTTAAGTTCAACGACGACAGGCCGGGGCAAGCAGGTGACTGAGATATTTTCAGGGATTGATCCGCCGATACTAGGGGTATAGCTTCAACTTCCTCACTACTACGTAGTAGATGGCATGCGAATTCTCAGAGAACCAGGTTTGACACGGACCAAGCCCGTCAAACATTTTCAGACTTGGAATTGGTAGTCACCCTTGCGAAAGCCTTAGTCAGCTAACAATCTACTAGAGGGATCCTTATGTTTGGCTTCAGGGATATGTTCTTACTGGGCCTCAAGAGCCAGGTCAACATTGCGTGCTCTAGCTAGTAAGCTGAAAGTCTTGCAATTGGTCCAGGAAGTATCTTGATTTGATAGTAAGCAACAAAAGTCGTACGATGTTGTGGTTGATCGGTGTGCCACGCCGGGATTTCGGAATCAGAAAGGCAAAACATACCTTGCAAGCGAGTACTATCTACTAAGGATTCGAGAGAAAACCTGCTTCGGATATACAGATCTCCAACTATTGTGCTGGAACACAACGAGAAACTTTCGGCAATATGAATTCTGGCCCGCCATTGAAAAGTATCCCTGTAGTATTATCCGCTGCCTTTGACGATAATGTCAATTATAGCCTCTGCGTACTTTTTACAAGGTGAATTATCTATTGTTCTTGACCTCTAGTAAGCCTCGAGGCTGAAATGTACGCAGTATTAACTCCGTATCGTTGATGAGTAACTGAACGGAGACCAGGTTTCGGGTTGTTCGCAATAGAAGGCCTAGACCTAGGTAATCGTGCAATTGTGATGCAGACTTGAAAGTCAAATGCTTGTGGAGGAGACTTCAAGTATCTGCCGTGCCAAGCTAGAGGGGGTTTCTCGGTCCGTAGACTATGCGACAATTGCAGGGTTGGTATGCAAGGAGATTACGACAACTACATCCACCTAGTCAAACAGCAGAGTGCGACAACTACAACCTACCCAACTCGATCCGGGTCGACAGGATGACGAATACGTCTGCCTGGGAGACAGGCATCGCCTCGAGGAAAGAAGCCATCGTTGACAGAGTCTAGGAAGAGCTTTGACAACAGAATGTAGGGAGCCAACAAGTATAAAACCCTCATCTCGCTGCTGAATCTTACGACTTTTCTCTACCACCGATCCCAACACACTTCAACAGACACACAGTCCAAACTCTCAGAACTCTCTTATGAAACATTTTTCCCCTTTCACTCACCAGACTTTCAAAAAAATTCTCTTCCAACACACTTTGCCCCTTACAACATCTCGCAAAATGACAGTTCCCGCTACCCAGAACTCCTCCAACGCCGCCGGCATCCCCCCCGGCTACAGTGCCCAGGTTGGAAACCTCCAGACCTTTGTCCTGCCCGCCAAGGTCACGGGGACCGAGGATGACAAGAAACTCGGCAAGGCCATCATTGCTGCCTGGCAGCAGGACGGCATCTTGCAGATCACCATGAAGCCCGAGCAGCAGAACCTCTACAAGGCTGCCAACGAAGCCAGCCAGCGCTTCTTCAAAAAGCCCTACGCGCAGAAGGCCGCCTGCGTCGACAGCCAGACCTACTCCGGCTACATTGCCAGCGGCGAGGAACTCACGGATGGTATAGCGGATTACAGTGAGATCTTCACCGTCACCAAGGACCTTGAGCTCGACGATCCCAGGGTCTTTGGGAAATGGCGCTGTCATGGGCGCTGTCCTTGGCCTGATGCCGAGTTGCAGAGCCCCATGAAGCAGTACATGGACAGTCTGGGCCAGAGTGGTGAGACCCTCCTGGCGCTTACTGAGCTGGGGCTCGATGTACCTCTGGGGTCTTTGACTCGTCTCACTCAAGACGGTTGGCACCACATGCGAATACTACGGTGAGTAGTTGAAAATTCTTACTCGGCTTGATTCGTATTGTCTGACGGTCTCTAGTTTCCCTGCAAAAAACAACACCAACGGAAAGGGCAAGGATGGCCGTGGCATCGGTTCTCACACCGACTACGGGTTACTTGTCCTTGCTGCCGCCGATGATGTCGGTGGTGAGTGTTTATACTCTGGAAGGAAATCCAGTACAAGCGCTGACACGTTGCAATACAGCCCTGTTCATCCGTCCTCCCAGAAAGAACGAGGAGTTTGCCAACTGGAAGACGACCTCCGCTGGCTTCAAGGAAGACGACGAGGGATGGGTGTTCGTCCCTCCCCAGAAGGACGTGTTCACTGTCTTCCCAGGCAAGTCTTTGCCCTGCAACTTCTCGAGCGGCTATACTGATCCCACGCAGGTGACATGATGCAGTACTTGACCAACTCGGTGCTCCCCTCCACGCTCCACAAAGTCGGCCTCAACGTCAGAGAGAGATTCGCCTTTGCCTATTTCCATGAGCCAAGCTTCCAGGCCGTCATCAAGCCGCTGCCCGGCTACGACGCTGGACAAGAGCCCAAAGAGGGGGTGCACTATGGAAAGCACTTTACTGACATGTTCATGAGAAACTACCCGCAGCGGATCACGACGCAGAGACTGGTCGACGAAGGTCGCTACAACTTGTTGGATAAAGAAGCGCTGCAGACAATTTCTGTTTGAGAAGTGGTCGCATCAGCCAAGTATATGATGCGAGAGGGCCATTGTTGGGTTTGAGTTGAGAAATCAATAACAGTCGTTACCGCTGCAAAGACTTGACTTGGGAAAATTAAAAAGAGTTTGGCAGGTCGCCTATTCAACAAGGGACCAAGGTTGGGGAGGACCTATGTAACATTCGCTCCACTCCATTTAGGCAGTCTAACTGACTGTTACATTCGTTACATATTCTCGTCTTCTTTCACTTTGCTGTAGTAAAACCTGTATCCATGTGTAAGGTCTTGGTTGAAAAAGCCAATCCTTGACATCACCTTCATTGAAGAAGATGGATATTTTTCATAAGGAGTTCCCAATGGACTAGAGTAATGGACTCGTGGCCGATGCCCTTCCGTGCTAGACACATGCCCATCTTGAAACAGTCGGATGTCTCTTCTCGCTTCTCATTCTGTCGGGACTTTTGTCATGGTCCGTATCAAAAGGGGCATCCCAATTCACAGAATTGATTGCTGTATCTAGAAGCCGAAGTTAGCCGTAGCAATTCTGTAAAAATATTACATCGTACCTACTCTTGCTCGTGCTGTAACCAACTAGTCCTCATTTCGACCGAGTGATGATAAACCATAGATGCTAACTCAACGCAGAAGGACAGGGCGTAGACTTCTCATATCCATCTCCAAGTTTCAACGCTAACAGAAACCAGGTCGTGATGGGCGTTTGTGAGTTTCAAAACATGGGTCTTCATCCAGACTTCCTATCCCAAGAACGAGGCCGAAAGAATAGGACAGTCTCTCGTCCATCTTCCACGGAACAGATTCACTCGATAATGCTCTACCACTCAAGGCTCAAGTTCATCTTCATCGTTAGCCCCCTGGGAGCCTGTGCGGAAGTTCTTGGCCAAGACCTTCTTCGTCTTTTGGGAGGCAGATTGCTTCCGTCGAGTGGAGATACTTCCAGCAATGAGATATCCAGCGTACCGCATCTATCCTGCGACCATATCCCTGGCAGCCTCTCCACAATTCTTGCCTGAACGTCTCAAGAGAAAGCCACGTTTCCAGCCCAATGTTTCGTAGGTTGCGAGTTGAAGTCGTCGGCTGGGGAACATCCTGTCACGATATTGTGCGGATTCCTGAGTGGACGATATCCGAGCCAAGTTCGATTCGTCGGGTGTTGTTCCCGTTTCTTGCGAGGGTTGCCTCAAATACCTTTCTCTTGGTCAGCTGCATTGTCTCATCTTGCCACATATCGACTCACCTTTGTTTTGTTTGAGCATGGCAATGACACGAGCGCAAAGGTCTTAGCAGAGGTCCCAAGCCTCCGGCCACAGGGCAGCGGTGCCTCGGCGAGACTCTGGTGGACCTTCTCATCACCCACAGACTAAGAGGCCACAGTTCTGAGCCTGGGCCTGAAATGGGTCTGAAGCCTCTCGCTGTTAGTTGCAAGAAGCAAGGCCCAAGACCGGAAAATCTTGCTGTAGAAGGTGTTGCCAACACTCTTGACATGCAAACTGGATGACCATCTTCAATCATAGCCCACACTTGACCCGTCCGCAGTCTCTCCCCGTCAAGTGGTCGGCCACGGGATCGGTATCACAAGGACTTAGACGTCAGGCGGAATGGCCACAATTCCTCTCGCCATTTCCACCAAGACTTTTTGCGTATCCTCATCTAGATTCTCGCTCACGCTTGGATCGCCAACCCACACAACGGCGCCGAAGTTCCCCGAGTCAAAGGACTTCCAGCCCTTATGTTTCTGGAAGACATATCTAGGTCCCTCGGTGAATCGAAAGATCTTCCTAGTGCTGGGAATGGAAAGCATGCTACACATGTCTTCCCAGAAGTCTATGTGACTGCCCTTGCCAATCCAGACATTGTCCCGTCCGGGGACACGGGCGCAAAAGTCGTTCTGAGGGCCGCCATCAGCGCTCACATTGTGAACGAACAATGCGTGGAGATCCTGATCCTGTGTCATGACGACCGTGGCTCTCTCGACAAGCTGCAGGCGGCCCTTTGGAGGGACGGCTGGTTGACTTCTCAGGGTGCCGCTGCTATCATGACCACGGAGAGCAGCATTTTGTGTCATGCCCTGACCATGATCCACACGAGTAATGTCGCGAAGAGGAATGCCAGCACGAAGAGCATTAGCTACACGAGTGGCAGCATGTTGTGATGTGCCACGACCACCACGAGAGGTAGTACTGCCACGAGCAACAGCATTATGTCACATGCCTTGGCTATGACCACCATCAGTAGCAGCATTCTGTGCTGCACCCCCTCCACCATCACGACTGCCATCATAACCCCCAAGCGCCACACTGGAACGATCATATGGGCCAGGGCGGTTTCGCCTGCTATTCCTACCCGGTCTTCTCCGTCGAGCCATGGTGATGCTTCTGCTGCTGTTGCTGTTGTTGTTCTGGTGTAGGTGCAGTCGAAGCTGTTGATGAATGAGTATGGTAAGAGGAAGGGCAAGATTTCCAAAGAAGAACAACGGGGAGGGGTTTCGCGTATTGCCTTGAGCCTCTACGCTTACTCGGGGGCTGTCGGTTGTTGGCACTGGTAAGGCCCAAACCAGCTGGCAACCTCTGGCACCACCCAGAGATTTGGTTAATTTTGGGGCAGAGATTTCTCTACTCGACTGAACGGAGAGAGAACCAAACTATGAACAAAGGCTTGACAACTTTCCAATTGTTCCTCCGTCATCCTCATCCTCACTCCCGCCATCGTCATCGCTATCACCATAGTGTCGACAGCCCACAAGCACATCCTCATCATCTTCAGCATCACCAGTCACTTCATCCGCCTTTACAGATACAGAATCACCGTCAATCACAGCAACATGCCTCGGGAAGCATCTCGCCGTGACAGGGGTCACCGCCCAGCTCCTTACCATCGTACTGATGTTGCTCCCCATGGCCTCGATGTTGGCGAGGTCTTCTTCCGAGCCTTGACGGCTCTTCCGTCGTCCGAGGACATGTCGGGGCCAAGTCCAGGTCGCCAAGACGACAACGGCCACATCGACGCCCATTTGTATGGCTATAATGAGGGCTATCGCAATGGTCATCGTGACGCTCGACCCACCCACGGGAGAGAAGCCGTCCGTACAGGACACGACCCAGGAAGCGCCCCAAGTCGTGGCTTCCGTCCCGCCCATCACCACGTCAACGCCTATCTCGATGCTTACAATGAGGGATATCGCAACGGCTATCGCGATGAGCAGCTGGCCTTTGGGAATCAAGTTTCTACTGGTAAAAAGGGCTCCGCAGGACCGCAAAACGTGGTAGCTCAGAAGGCCACTGTTGATAAGACGAGGCAAGCCAATGGCAGGAAGGATATGTCGTTTCATGGCAGCAGCATGGAGTCTGGGCTACAGAGGGAGTCTGGTGCTAAAATTCCTGCCAGGAAGGTTGATCCTACGGGCAGCTTGACCAGCGCAGAGCACCGTGGAGGGGGCAGTACAATGGGAGGTGGCTCGGAGTGGTCAAATGAACAGTGCCTGGATCAACTTAACAAAGATTGTAAGGTCCAGTAATGATACAAACGGGGATCAAGTATTCAGCAGGCGAGGACGAAGCGGACAGGATCTGTAGTTTGAACGCAAACCGGAGGCAAACACGACATGACTGAATTTAAGGGGATATGGTGGCTTAGGGGGGAGGATACCTGGAGGCTCTTAGTACCTGGTTAAGAAGCCTTTGTCCGTGTGTATTGAGTAGTGCGGCAACAAATGCTATTGTTGATCTAATACAGGGGAACAAGGAATATAGCTAACTCTCGAATGTGACATGTCTTGCACTCAAAGCCTTCAAACTCAGATCATAAAGTGACGATGCGCCATGGTTTCCGTGTAGTGACAGCGACATGAAGAGGCCAGGCGGGCATACGGCGCTGGGAGCTGCCAGCTTCTTCAGGTCCTTTGTCACAATTACCACGGCTCTTTCAAACAGTCTGACATGACCAAGTATCTTTGAAAGCTAAGAAACAGACGTACGCTGGACAACACGTTAGTCAGAGTAAGGCTGGGTCATGGGGGAAATCACTGACCAGGGGTGAAGTGTTGGTTCCTGACAACATTACGGTCGACGAGACTCTTTGATAGTATCTCGGGAGGGTTGGAGAGAGAGCTCTACATCTGGGGAGGCTCTTGAGGTGATGGTTCACGACGTCGCTTGCGGGCGCTGGGATCCCCCTGCTGTCGCTCATCCAAAGTCTGGAGTTGATGTCGGAGGGTGTCAATCTCCTTTTTGAGCTCCTCGTTCTCTTGCTGTAGCTGGCGGACCGATTCACTGGCCACATTGGGCTCCGTTCTGATGCCGGCTGCGAGAGATGTTTGACTGGTAGCAGTGGTGCTCTGAAATCGTAGATTGATATTCTCGATCGTCAAGCGGCCAATCTCGGCCTCTAGGTATTGGGCGCGTGCCATGTTGGTCTTTTGTTTCTCTTCCAGACGAGATATCTTCTCCTCGGCTCCTCGAAGGCTCTGCTGGGGATCACCTGGTTGTTGATCGTGGGAAAGCTCTTGACCCTCTTGAAGTCCAGAGACTGCGTCTTCGGGCTCGAGTTTGATGAAATGAGTCTTCTGAAGCATGCTTTCCTGTATACGGCCAGATCCGTGTTCGTCTGTAGCGCTGTGCCCATCACGACTTACTTCGGGGCCATCTTCAGACGAGGGGGGCAGAAGACTGTGCCGATGGCGACCACCTCGACCACCTCGACGTCCACGAGACGAACTCCGAACTGGAGAACTCCGAACAGGAGGGCCTGTAAAAGCTCCTATGGGTCTCCAAATGTTGTCAGACATGGTGTTGTTGCTGTGACTTGGTTGATGGGGTAGAGATGAACACACAACGATGAAGGAAGAAAACAAAGACTGCTTCGGTTGTTTTTTCTACCTTGACGGCTTTGTGCTGCAGACTGCATGCAGCTTTGTCACGTTTTTTCGACCCAGGTCTGAGGTTGCCAGCTGTTGACGGCTGGCAGACCGCTTGATGCCTCATACCACCACCTGGCTAATAGGTACCTAGGTAGGTAGGTAGGTAGGCAAAATCTTACCAACATCACTGCCGACTTTTTACTTGAACTTTGCATTTGCTCTCGTCTCACGTGCGCATGAATCAGAGACGACCACCGCCCATTGGACCCTGCATGGATACTGGACATGGTAGTGATGGAGGAGCGCGGCTTACCACGCGAGCGACTAGAAATCACCAGCAGGAACTGGCAAGCTCCTCGCTCTCAATTACTGCTGGATTGAGAGAGATGCCAGGCTGTAGGGCTCTAGCCGATGCGGAATAGTTCATGTTTGTAGTGTTTCGAAAGCGGTAGACGAAGAATACAAGTAACGCAATCAGTATTGAGTCTTCGAGCAACATGGCAAACCCCAGGTGTAGATGGTTGATGGACCCGCATAGCCCTCGGGACAACACCCCCGGGCAACAGTCGCGTTGCTGGATTAAATGGGAGCATGAAGCGTCCGAGGGTGAGACATGTATGGATCTGTCAGGATCTGGAAACGTAGAATCCAGTACTCGGGCTCTGAAAACGCTGATTGAATGGGCGGGAGGTGACGGACGCCTACGGCCAGAAGGAGGCCTGAAGTCACACTGCAGCAGGCCAGATGATGAACTACGAGGCCGATGTCGTATAGAGAGTGAGTAAGTGGTCATGGTCAGAGCATGAAAGGGCCGCGATTGAGAGTCGGCCATATCATCCACGTCGGGACGGCAAGGCGCTGGAGAGGAAGAGGGCGCCTCTGGAAGTAGGTTGCCCAGACCTGGTTTGTCGTCTTTTACCTACATGGTGAGATTTCAAAAGCCTTGGCTTCAGGGTGATGGGTACTGGGGTCTCCTGGTTCAGGTGTGTAATTTGAGACATCGCCATCGCACGGGGGTACGACGGACAAGACTGAAATGAGCAATGCTGACATCTCTTTCTCGATAGAATGATTGATGCCAAACAAGCGAACGATGGAACCGAAACCACCAGCCGACCGCAAAAAGTCTCAGCATCTTGGTGATAGATTGCCATCAGCCAATGGGCCCTCAGCCCGTTACTCGAGCAGCGCCTGCTGCTGATCGGGCGGAGAGCGAGATGCTTGCACAAGAAGGAGACTCCGAGTGTTCAGGAGAGTCGGGAAGTCTTTGCCTAGGTACGTGGTCAGTGAAGCGAAGACAAAGGCAGAGTGGTTGGTGCTCACATTTGGTGCGAAAGGCCGAGCAGATCAATCCAGCTCCAACCTCAACGTGCCTCACGACCAGGGCAAGGAGCGACATGCCGATTGAACTATTCCGCCCGTAGGCTGCCACTTGGACCATGTCCACTTGGCTTAAAGCCTAGGGCGTGGGTGTGCTCAGGTATGTATTTCCCTTCCATTTCTCTTTGTCTTCTTGTCCGCCTTTCCCACCGACTTTGCGGGACCCAGCTTCAAGACGATACAATCGTTTCGAGGTAGGCTTCGATTGGGAAACTGATAAACAGTCAGTACGGGCGAGCAATAACAAAGAGGTCTGACCCTGGGTCCTGTCCTACGTTTCGGGGAAGAAGAGCCAGTGCATCCGCTTGATGCCGACATCTTGGGTCACATCCGCTCTGAGATTGTAAGGGCGGGAACCAAAGTACTGCGAAACCATCTGGTATATAGGAAGCGCCCCGTCGGCGTGCGACACAAAGAAGCTGAAGCCAGCCTCCAACTGCGCTCGGGACAGGCCTTGCCAGCCAGTGGTGGCCACACCAGTTGGGTCCTGGGGGAACATCCAGAGGTCGAAGAGTTCGTCCTGGGAAAGATACCCGGTGACGAGGAGGGAGTCCAAGTCGCTGAAGCGATCCCAAGACATGGTGTCGCTCTTGTTATTATTGCTATGATGTGTCATGAGATGGTGATGAGGAGCTTGTAAAATGAGGACGAAAGATGGGTGCTCTATCGGTGTGTGCATACTACAAGGTGAAGCAACTGTCAGCCAGTGTCAAGATTCACCACCGCCGCCGCAGCAGATTGCTCTTTGCCTGATGCCTTGTCAAGGCTTTCACCAAACATCGGCAAGGCAACATCTCAAGCCCTCACGCCGAGTACAGTCAACCGAGTTGGTCAGCGGAGGCCGCCAGAAGGCCAAGGACAGAGATTTCAAAGTCTGCCTGATCGAAAACAAGCTTACAACATGGATCCACGTCTTGGAAAAACACGAGGTATCCGAGTGTGCGAAACCCATCGAGGACAAAGAGCTGACCACCGCAAAGACTACCAGCCCAAAACCCAGTTCGAACAGAGAGCCTGGCCATTGCTCATCGCCGACTGGCACAAGTCTGTCTCGTCGTCGCGAGAGTACTACGCAGCGAAACTCCCCGTCACAACCAAAGACAAATATGAGAGACCTGGAAGGCCTGGCTGCGCCGAGCCGACTTTTGACCACCTTTGGGGCCGTCAAGATGAGGAGCGGCTCAAAGCTCGATGGCGCGGTTCTGTTCTGGTGGAAGCCGTGAGTCGCCTCGGCCACGCCACCCCGGATATCGTCACCCTCTTCAAGGTCTCCCTGCGCATCTTTGGATGGGATCCCCTTACCCTGTTCACCCTGCAAGGCGACGACTTCGAGTTCGACAAGCCAGAGAACAGGACCATGGAGATCAACGGCAAGGTGCACAGATACCCCCTCTGGTCGAACGGGTTCTGCGAGAAGCTCAGCATCATCATGGCGCACCCCATGTGGAAGGGCAACAAGTGGGCATTCATGTTGTTCGCCATCAAATGGGCAGTCATCTGTCGGACAGACGACCATCGCCCTCTCAGCAAGGAGGACGCAGAGTTGCTGGAGCATGCCCGTTGTCGCATCGACTCGGGTCCATCTGGCAAGCCCTTTTCAGAAAGCCATGACGCCTACCAAGCGAGTCTGTGCAAGCAGGGCGGGTGGTCGACACCGGAAGCAGACCTCCTGTCTGCCATTTCGAACAAGACCACACGATACCCCCCCGAAACCGCTCCCTTGCAAGGGGAGCCTTACCGCGTCTTGACGTACGACATCACAAGCGTCATCAAAGGACTCGACAGCCTCGGCAACCAAGGAATGGCAGTCAGCTGTGAGATGCATTTTCAAGTCTTGATGGCTGGCCAGAGGAGACTCAGATATCCCAGTGAGAAGCAAGTCGCGGCCTTGTACGAGAACTGCTGGCTCAACACGCAGCGAGATCGAAGCAGACGTCGTCGAGTCGGTGGCTCGCAGTCTCACGGCCGAGATGGGAGTCACACAAAGGAGACGTCGACTGGCCGCGCAGTCACCCCCGATCTGCTCCTGAGTTTTGAGGGAACGGGCCAAGTTGCTCTCTGAGAGCATGTCGGAGTTGAACAAAGAAGCAACAGGTCTGTGTCCGTTTCCCAAAACCCGGCTGCAGGGATGACATGTCTGTGTGACAGTGAGTTCTCGATGCGGCCGTGTTCTTTGACTGACTTGGACGTGCGCCATGAGCTTGGACAGTTCGTGTGCCGCGAGGGGTCGCTGCTCGTCAAAAATAGTCTCCGTGTAAGAGTATATATATCTACACAATGCCTCGTCTCATACCATCAACTCACCATCAACTCACCATCATCTCATCCACCATGAAGCTCACTCTCCTCACCTCCATCATGGCCCTCGGCCAGCTAAGCCTCGCACGCCCGCCACCCGAGCCAGTCGTCCTCAAAATCATCGAAGACCCCGACAGCGGCTGCAAGCCCTAGTACGTCTCGTCTCTCCCTCCGTCACACAGCGTCTCTAACTTCTCCAAGCCAAGCCCCTGGGTGCTGTGTCCCGAGCCTCTGCCACTGCAAAGACGGTGAGTTCCACAACGCACTTGGCGCACAAAGCTGACCCCAGTAGGGAAGTTCTACCTGTTCAACAAGGACAACAAGGAGGATGGCGGAACTGGGTGTAGCCCTCCATGGGGGGTTATGGGCGATAGCGTTGGCCAGATCCCTGGCTACTGCTGCTGAGCACGTCTTTGTATCCTAGTCTAGAGTTCGTCAATATCTCCCATCTCATGCTCTCCAGGGCCTTCGCAAGTCCCAATCCTCACAGCAATGTCTTCCAACTCCATCCGGCTCCCAAAATCCGGCCCCGTCGTGTGATTATAGTCTACAGGCGCATACATGAACCACCCACTCACCGGCCTCGCCGTCACCCTCCCCTCCCCATCCTCCCTCTCGACTCCCACGTTGCCCGCGAGAAGATACGCCTGTGTATCCGTGCCCGGAGCAGGATAATCCACCATCGTGAGCGGCGCCTTGGCGTATCCGACGGTCATATCCTCGAGCGACTCGGACACGTAGATGATTCCGTCGAGCGTGACGTCGTTCTCCGTGGCGACCATGTCGTCGTAGGGGTGAATGCGTGGTGACCCCGTACGAGTGAAATGCAGAAACCCCGTGATCCAGCCCGAGACATCCCACTCAACACTCCCAGCACCGCACGAGAACTTCTTCTTCGCGCGGACGATCTGGGCCCAGAAGGACTTTGTCTCTTCGCTGTCCGGGGCATCCCAAGATTCGACGAAGCGGGAGAGGATGGGGCGAAGGCTGTCTGCAAACCGAGCAGGCTCTTTGCCAAAATCTCTGAGATGGTCGAGCTTGGCAAGCAGTTTTACCCAGTCTTCTCGCTCGCCGAGGAGAGTGACGCTCGGAATGCCGCAGATGATGATGCCGCCAAACTCAAAGAAATGCTGCATCAGACCCATCATCAGGACCGTGGCTGTCACTTCATCGTCTCTGCTGGTGGTGCTGAACCCAGGCATGATCCAGTCCAACAACCACTCGGTCTTGACACGCTTCTGGATCTCGCCTCCAAAGGCCGCTATGATGCTTTCCCACGATAGCCCATGGACGAGGATCTCTTTTTTCCCCGCATGATCAACAAACAAGCCGCGCAAATCTTCTGCATTTGCGCCCATGTAAAGGTTGAGCTGTGCGAGAATCTCGAACCAGACTTCATCTGGACGTAGGCGGAGATGCTGGTGCTGTGCCCATGCGTCTATTGCGCCACGGATGAAGCCATCCGAGGAGGGAAATATGTTTCTCTTGACGAACGAGTCGTCATTAAAGGATGACAAGAGAAGCGTTGGTGCATAAGGGTTCTGGTTCTCATCGGCAACCTCTTCTGGGCAACTCCGGCGAAACAGGTCGTCTGCAGACTTGACGATGCCTTTGGTTCGGAGCGGTATGTGTTCGACATCTGAGACTTGGACTGTGACAGAGGCGGTTGATAAAGCCGCAAGGCCTGCCAGCCAAAGGAGCGCCCGTTTGACCATGGCGGTGTGATATCGTAGGCTTGTGTTTGGAGTGGGCTCATTCAACAACGCGAATGAGAGGATACACTCTCAAGTAGCGTTCACACTCATGCCGTTCGTTACGTCAATCTGTTTTGGACGCCCAAGACACCGTTGCGATCATTCCGGGTGAGTGAGTGGTTCAAGACACTAAGATCCTTGCATAGGTAATTAGCGTCTCTGGTGATGGTGTATTAGCGGTGACTAACCAACCAGCTGACTTTATAATTGCTAACGATAAGTAAGAACCATGCAAGTATATCAAGTCTACCATATCCCGCCACACGCATGTCGCCAATGTCGCCAGGCTCCTGTTCGCGACAAGGGCTCAGCCATGTCTTATAAAAGGCCCGATGTCTCACTTTGCCACCACCTTTACCTTGGTAAGAGTCATTACAGTCAGATCACGCAATCAAAGAACCAAAATGAGGGAACCAATATGTTCAGTACTCCTATCAATCTATAGTTGACTCGCTTTGCAAGACAAGTTTCAAAGTAAATGCCCAAAATCCAATTCAATCCAATCCAGCGCCATGCTTCCAGTATATAAAAAGATGTCATATCTCGTAAACGCCATGAGCTACCCGGAAATATTCTCGGTGTAATGGCCTTGTTCCTTCTCTTCAACTCGAGTGATTGCAAACGAGAAATGCTTAGTCCTCGGCGCTGTCGACCTGGACGCGCTGGACAACTTGCACCAACTGGGGGAAGATTTTCTCGTTGGACTGGATACCACAGAGCTGCTTGACAACATCCTCAGGACCGTTCTCAGCCATGATCTTAGCAAGCTCCTTGGATTCTTCGTCGTCGGTCACCTCCTGGAAGCGGAAGGCCATCTCAATAGCGTCGAGGAGGTACTTGATGGGCTGGTCGTTCTCGGCAAGCTCAGCAGCAGGGCCGACAAAGCGCTCCTTGCGCGACAGCTTTCGGAGAGGAGCACGGCCAACACGCTCGACAGCGTCCTCAAGATGGGGGTTGCCAATTCGCTTGATGATCTTCTCAACGTAAGCGGCCTGGGCCTCCTCATCAATGTCGTGCTTGGAGACAATCAGGTTCTTGGTCTCCATGAGAGCACCGCGAACCTCGTTCATAATCTCCTTGTCCTGGAGAGCATCGTAAACGGTGCGCTTTCTTCGGTTGTAGCCGTGGTAGGCAGCGGTGGCGTGACCAGTGTTGACGGTGAAGAGCTTGCGCTCAATGAAGGGCTGCAGGTTGTCAACCCAGTTGATGCCCTTGATGTCGGGAATGCCAACATCCTCAAAGGGAGTGCGATCGACAACCCACTCGAAGAACTTCTCAAGTGTCACATCAAGGCCAGCATCGGGGTCCTGGGCAGGCACAATTCTGTCGATGGCAGAGTTGGCGTAGCGGGCACGAAGGTGGTGGTCCTCGACGCGGTTGGGGGCAGTGTTGCGGGGGTCCTTGATGTGCTCGGCCAGGGTATCAGTAGCGCCAATGGCGTTCTCGCAGGCAATGACGTGCAGGGGAGCCTCGTCGTTGGATCGGCGGTCGATACCCTTGGCGATGACTGGAGCGATAAACTTGAGAATGTTGGGGCCGACAGAGCAGGTGACAATGTCTGCTGTTCGAATCTCCTCGATCAGATCCTCCTCGTGGGTTCGGGAGTTGATGGCTCGGTAGTTGGTGATGGTGTTTTCGGTGGTTCCTTCAGAACCGACCTCGATAACGCGGTATGAGGGGGCGTCATTGATGAGGTTGATGAGGTTGTCGTTGACATCGGCAAAGACGACATCATAGCCAGAGTTGTGGAGGAAGCAAGCAACGAAGCCACGGCCTGGGAAGAGGGTTAGCATTTACGGATTATCGACAGTCGAATTGTGGACCTACCAATGTTGCCAGCGCCAAAGTGAACAGCCTTCTTATTAGCCATGGTGATCGATTGTGATGATTGTGATGATATCGTGGTAGAGGTAGAAGTAGAGTTATTGGTATAAGTCGACGACTTGGACAGAGGCTAACGTTGCAGTTTGAAGTAGAGCAAGGAATCAAGCTAGAAACCCGAGAGTAAATTGAGCAATAGACAAGAGAGTTGTGATGAGATGAAACCCGTATTGAAGGGGGGGACGTCGAGTTTATATGTCAAGAGGATGAAGCAAGCCACCCTTCTTGGGGGGTGAGGATCATAGTGACAACGACTCGACAGCCCGGATACCAGCGATACGTACCTTTGACGGGCTGACGGCGGAGGCTTGGAGGGCAAGACAAGGCGAGGCAGGTGGGGACGAAGGGGCCGATTCCATCATCGCTCCTGCCGCTGCCGCTTAAGTTGAGTTCAGTGACCTCAGAGACTTGGTGACTTGGTGACTTGGTGACTTGGGTCGACACAGCGGGGCTTCTATTGGCCCCGTCTCCCGAGTCCAGGCGAAACTGGAACCAGCTAATGACAGTGTCCGTGCTGAAAAGATACGGTACCTAACTTGTCACTTTTTTGGCACCTTCCATTATCCCCTCCCCCGCCCCAACGCTTAAAGAGAACCGTAACAGTCTGATCGGGTGCAGCAAACCAAGCCAGGGGGTCTTCTCACAGTTTGACAAGGAACAGGGACCAGAATGATGACACTGCGCAGCACAGGCCCAGCCATAGGCCGAGAAAGGGGGGGCGGCGGGCTACAGTACTGGACGGCCGCTTAACGGACAGTTGCCGGCCTGTGGCAACCCGACACTCCCTACAGGTCCCCAAACCTTACGTAGTAGGTCGCTGTTGGGGGACTTTACAGGGGGTCAGGGGGTCTGCAGAGAGGTTCGCCAGCAAGTTGCAAGTGGAGGGTTGGGCGGCGGGGCTCCTTTCTTTAGGTAGTGAGGGAGAGAGGCCCCACTGTAACCTCACCTCAGCGACCGTCATCTACGGAACTGCCACAGTCAGACGTCCGCTGGGCCGCTTCGCCTGAAGCCCGCTGGTCCAGCACAAAGGGTCTCCTGGTCTCACGCCACATTCATCATTCAGGGTGCTGGCTATCGCGGATGGGAAACGTTGGTTTCATCAATGCTGGACTGTGGTCAATAAACTAACTACGGTACCTCACCTTGGCAAGTTGCTTTGCAGTGTAGGTCTTGTCTGCACACACAACCAACAGGCATCAGCAACAGACTCAAAGAACCCAGATGATGGGATCTCCAGGTACGCTATCCGTCAGGTGGATCTCGCTCTTGTGTCTTGATCCACCGTTTTCGTCCTCGCCCTTCCACGACTCGTCCATCCTCATCCACTAAGACCGTACTCTGACGTCGACTGCATCCTGGCCCCATTCCGATGCGTACAGTACAACAGTTATCGGGACCGCAGAATTGGACTGGACTCTTTTGCGTCTCCAGGTTTTCGGCTTTGGACCTCCACCGGCCTCTCCTATTTTTCTCGTGGCTCATCTCAGGGCTGTTGACATCACCTGTCCGGGTCTCCATATCGCCAAATGTTGGATGACTTCAATCTGCTCTCGCGCTACCGATGACTCTGAAAATGCCATTCCTCGGTGAATCAAGAGGCCGAGGCATGATCTCATGGTCCAGTCAAAGCCCCCTTTTCCCGTCATGGTCTGTTGTCGCTGTACCTTTCGCTGATAGTACGTAACTACGTCCCCATGCCGCTCTGTCTTGACAAACAGCAACGCATCCCGTATCTCGGCGCTTCGACTTTGACGATAATCGCTCGTGGTGGCGCAGACAAGAGATGCAGGGCCTCTTTTACAAGCAGGGGCCTGCAGCGGCGGCCAAGAACCCTCCAAACTCCACTGGCCACCAATCGCAGGCCGCGGCGAGCAAAGAGTGGAGAGCTCACGGCGGCGACGGCGGATGTTTGACACTAGGCCTGAGGGTATAGCCCGAGGGTATATTCGTCTACTCGGTTGTAGATGACTGATTGAACTGACACGGCAGCGGGTGAGGCGCAGAGTGGAGAGATATCGAAGCCCAGACCGTCTGTAGAAGACAGACCGTCTGTGGGAGACTCGGCCTGGACCCTGCTACGGAAATGCATGTGAAGTCTCAAATGGCAACTATCGGTTACACTACACGGCTTGCAAAGCCTCTGGCCGTTGTCCGTATGACATGCAGCAGTTTAGGGGCATCCTTCACACGCAGAACTAGCAACGGTGATGCTCTGCAGCTCGTCAACACGTGTGGTTTTCCAGCCACTGATAGGGCGTTGAAGAAGACGCGGCGTCTTCTTTCATGTGCTTCCAAGTGCGCGTGTAGACTAATTCCTCGGATAATAGCAAACAGCACAATGCTAGTAGCAGTGAAACCTCGGCAGGCTTGGGCTGCCTCTGGGACAAATGCCTCTCCAGCGAGACCGTGATATCGCATTTGCTTGGGTTGCTTTCAGTCAGAAAAGACGGGCGTTGCCTTACTCAAAGAAGCATCCACTGCATGCCACTGCATGCCCACTACGTCATGGCCGAAGATCCCCTCGACTGCGACTCTTTAGATCCAATCCCACGAACGTCGACCGGGGTCAGGGATATCCCTCCCCTGCCAGAGTCAGCCTCTTTTCAGTTTCAGTCTCGAGCCTGGACCAGCCCAGGGGAAACGGAAGCCAGCTGGTAATCGCATCGTATCGTAGGTATCGTATCGTTTCGTTTATACTTGACCGTAACGTCCAGCCGCAGAACCACCGAGGTCCGAATCGGCTTTATTCAACTCCAAACATGCCACGATCAAGATGCGAAATGAGAATCAGGGCATGACATGGCTTTCGGGACAAGTTCCCGCCATGCGCAAACCATTGATTCAGCCGTGTCGTGGCCGAGACGGCACAGCAAGATAACACGATTCATTTGCCGCTCACCATGTCGGGGAGAGGATCTCGTCTTTCATCCCGGCTGCCTCCCTTCGGACTTGAAGCCGACAACGCCGTTGCACGCCTGCAAACATAGCCCCGATGGCCTCTACTGTACTGTACTGTACTTTACGAGATAACGCTCTAGCAAATCCCCGATCATGCTGCTGTCCCCTCAGTGGAGATGCTCTAGACGGTTCTCCTCAGTCAGTCCAAGGATCGTGGGGCTCAGCAGCGACTGCAACCTGGCAAAGAAATCGATCGTGGTTAATAACTTACCGTATCCGTAACCAAGGCCTTTGACTCTAGACGCCGCAATCTCATTGGTGATGCCTCTACGGCCTCCGTCTTGGCTCGGTCGGTTACCGCGCCAGGCACGCTTTTATTCTTCCGATGGCCTTTTTGCCGTTTCGGTCGAGACGGGAGGGAAGGTGCCTGTTGATCTGCCACCGTATCGCGATTCGCAACGTGCTGAGGTTGTCTCGGTGGTTCTGGTTCACTGACATTCAGGCTGAATCTTGTGAAACCAGCATCAAAGCCGAGATTGTACGGCAGCCAAAATATCCCATCCCTATCTCGAGTTGCTCCCAAAAAAAAAAAAGCCCCTCGTTTCCAAGGGTCCAAGCCATCCGCACGAATCGTTCGTGACAGGCCCATCTCCAAAACAAGGAAACCCATCATCTCGTCATCGATCCCTCCGACTTTGAACATCGTGAAAAGCCTCACACCGGTCGAGGGCTCCGACGTCAGAGCCTCCACTCACACCAGCCGCAGTGCCACCCTTTTCTGCTCCTCCATCATCTAAAAAATAAAAAATAAAAAATCCCGCTTCCTGTTGCATCGCATCCGTGGAGCAAACTGGTGTGAGTGGGGTTTTTGGGGCAGAGACTGACGAAATCAGACAGCGACAAACCCGTCGTCGCTTGGCGGGAAAACTCTCGTAGAGTATCCGTACAGTACAGGGCGATCTCTTTCATGGATAGGCTGTTGTTCCCCTCTGGTTTGAGCGCTTCATGTGAGATGCAACTCTCTGTTGTGTTCCATTCCCGACATTGGCCGATTTGCTCGTCGACACAGCGTGCTCACTCACTCACATACAACCAACCATCAAGATGAATCAAGTCTGGACAATCAATCTCATGTCCGACATGGCAATATCACACCACAATCCTCGGTTCCCCCAGGTTTCCCCAAGTCTCGGCTGCACTCCGACAAGCCCTCTCTGCAAGCCCTCTCTCCGTTTCCCCGCGAAAAGTCGACCCCGAGACGGCCCATCTCCACCAAAGAAAGCCCGAGATAACACGCATCGAGGCACAGAGTCTGGGGCTGAGGTTGGCTCATGCAAACTACCTACGTGACATGTCGTCTTGATAAAGGTGCCATCCCAGACTCCATACAGCAGCAACAGAGGCACACGTACAGCGGCGGCACCATGATCCGTCATCTTTGAGACCATCACCAGCTCAACCTGGTCACCATGGCACAACGAGGCGCAACCATGAGCTCAAGCCGAGGACCTAACCTCACGTTATCTATCTTCTCCACGCTCTGTTGCAGCTTTCCCCAGGCCCATCTCCGTAAACTCCACATGCTCACCTCACTTCATCTGGTCTCACCACCTGTCTCAGCCCAGGAAACACAATCTCCTCACTCCACCGTCTTGTCGACTTGTTCCGGAAACATGGAAAAGCACGGCCACATGAACCCTTGAGAACCCCTTCTTGGCCATGTCTCGCTCGGAGAAGCTCCGTTGCACATGCCCCTGTCGGCATGGATATCTAGTCCATTCAGTAATATCGAGGGCAGCGAGGAAATGCCGCAAGATGCCTGTTGCGCGCGCGTGTGTCTTACAGTGTCTTGCTCCGTCAGCTAGCATCTTAGCCTACCAAGAGGTTGACCAGAGGTGCACGCAGCTATCGACAGGCCTATGACCTCGCATTGCTATCCACCATCCTCTCACCTTTACTATGCTTCCCTTGTCACGGACGACTGGAAGTAGAGCTACCGTCTTTCTGCAACTCTCATGTTCCATGTCCTGATAAACGTAAACGGTAAACGTTCAACTTGCAATACGGCCGTATCAAATTCCTTTATGCTATCTTTTCAAAGCTTCATTACCAACATCTTTTTACTTGCTTACGTCCATCGACTGCATCAAACATGTCATCTTTTTTTAGTTGCCATACTTCTTGAAGGCACCAATGAGGCCACCGGTCGACGAGTCGTGGCCCTCGCCATTGCCCTCCTCGTCAAGCTCCTTGAGAATCTTCTTGGCCAGCACCTTGCCCAGTTCGACACCCCACTGGTCGAAGCTGTTGACGTCCCAGATGGCACCCTCGGTGAAGGTAAGTTGCTCGTAGTAGACAATCAGAGCACCCAGCTCAGCAGGGCCGATCGAACCACCAACAAGGATCGACGTCGTAGGTCGGTTACCGAGGAATCGCTTGTGGGGGACAAGCTTGTCATCAGTGCCCTCGGCCTTGACCTCCTCCTCAGTCTTGCCAACCATCAGAGCCTCGGCCTGGGCAAAGTAGTTGGAGGCCAGCATCTTCTGGTGGAGGTTGTCGCTGATGGGGTTTTGCGACTTGGCGGCTAGGATGAAGTCGGTGGGGATCAGCTTGGTACCCTGGTGGACAAGCTGGAAGAAGGAGTGCTGAGCGTTGGTGCAGGGCTCGCCAAAGAGGATGGGGCCTGACATGTTAGCTTCAATCTGTACAATGCGAGTCGTCACTTACCAGTGGTGTATTTGGCTGCGGATCCATCAGAGGTGATGGACTTGCCGTTGGACTCCATGGAAAGCTGCTGGAGGTAGGCGGGGAATCGGTGGAGGTACTGGTCGAAGCTGCTAATTGTCAGTAGGATGTCCCATCGCCATGGCACTCAGAACACTTACGGAGCAACCAGGTGAGTCTGGGCCTGGAAAAAGTCCGAGTACCACACGCTCAGAAGACCACCAAGCACGGGAATGTTGTCCTTGAGAGGAGTCTCGCGGAAGTGCTTGTCCATGGCGTGAGCGCCGCTGAGGAACTTGTGGAAGTTGTCAAAGCCAATGTACAGAGCAACGCTCAGGCCGATGGCACTCCAGACAGAGTATCGACCACCAACCCAGCTCTCAAAGCCAAACATGTTCTTGCTGTCGATTCCAAACTTGGTCACCTCAGACTCGTTGGTGGAAAGGGCAACAAAGTGCTTGGCAATCTCGCCCTTGTTGTCGGTCTTCTCGAGGAACCATTTCTTGGCCGTGTTGGCATTGGTGGTGGTCTCGGCAGTCGTAAAGGTCTTGGAAGCAATAAGGAAGAGGGTGGTCTCTGGGTCCGAGTTCTTGAGGGCCTCGGCCATGTGGGTGCCGTCAATGTTGGAGACGAAGTGGAGGGTCATATCATCAGCGCCATAGTGCTTGAGAGCCTCGGTGACCATGACGGGGCCGCTACACTTTTGTTAGCTGATGACTTTAGTCGAGGTGCTCGACTTACAGGTCAGAACCACCAATGCCAACATTGACGATGGTGGTAAGCTTCTTGCCAGAGTAGCCCTTCCACTCGCCGCTGCGGACCTGCTCCGAGAACTCCTTCATGTGCTCCAGGACCTCGTTGACACCCTTCATGACGTCGACGCCATCGACCTTCATCTCCCAGCCGCCAACGTTTCGCAGAGCAGTGTGGTAGACGGCACGGTCCTCTGTGAAGTTGATCTTGTCGCCCGCAAACATGGCATCGCGCTTCTTCTCAACGCCGGCCTGCTCGGCCAGCTTGACGAGGAGGTCGAGGGTCTCATCGGTGAGGAAGTTCTTGGAAAAGTCGAAGAGGATATCGGCGCTGACGCCTTCAGCCTTGAAGGTGCGAGTGAATCGGTCGAAACGGTCGGGGTCCGAGGCAAAGGCTTCCTTGAGGACGAAGGACTTGCCAACGCTGTCGCGGTGGCTCTGGAGGTCGGACCAGGCGGGAAGTGTGTTGGCGGGGGCCATTTTCGAGGTGGGTAGTGGGGGAGATGAGGATCAAGGTGAGGATCAAGGTGAGGATGCGATTGCGAGGATCGATGAAGCAAGATCTGATCTGCCTGAGAAGCAAGATTCAGGTGAGATGTTGGAAGGAAAAGTGCAAGTGACAGTGACGGGAGAGAGGGAAATGATTTTGTCCGAGATTCCAAGTTGGGCACCTTCTCTCTGGGCCTCTCCCGTCCTCTGGCTGGTCGTCCCTTCCTTGACTGCATGGCGTGGAGGGGGAGGGGAAGGAGCACAGAGCGGCTTGGGC
>JAAVUK010000342.1:0-38241 GCA_014899095.1 Fusarium buxicola
CTCCTGTGCGTCGGTGAAGGGCGCCGACGACCCGAAGACTGGTGGGAAGTTGCGACCAACCGAAGCGAAGGGGCTGACAATAGGACAATAGGCCCCGCTGATGCCACCTCACCCCCTCACCCCCTCACCCTACCCTTTAGCGCAGTTTCTGTGGACACCTGCGTCATTAGCCGACGGCCGCTCCGACTCCCGCCATATCATCGTTTCGTGCCCCCGGAAAACTCATGTTGGCGATTTGATGGATGGCCGCTTGTTCAAACGTCAAAAGTTTACACGCTCGGAACTCGGGAGCCAAGTAAGATATGCGGGAGCATTTCCTTACTGTCCTGGCTGTAAAATCCAGCTTTGTATATCAACCAAGCAAACAGGTCCCGGCTCTCGGCTGTACGGAACCGGCTTCCGGCCCGCTTCCTCACCCTCACCTCAAACCCTCGAGCCCAGCCAGCCAACGCATAGCATAAACCATGATGCTACCCGGTGCGCTGTGTGGTCATTTATTACCTCATCGCCCAGCTATTCCCCGGCTCTGTGGCCATGCTCAACTGCAAGAGCGAAATGAATGCGAAAACTCGTCTGTTGCCCAAGCTTCCGACACATGTTATCTCGTCGCCGGTTTGAATTCTTTGAGACGAATGATGGACATGCTGGCCTTGATGGCGTTATTCAATTTTGTTGAACAGCATACAATTCTCGTGAAACCATTGGCAAAATGCGTGAGCTGGAGCCATGCCGGTAAGTGACTTGCTTACAATCTCGGTTGCTCCATCGAGTTCACTGCAACGCCTCGACACTCCACTTTGCATGTCTCCCCATAATCCTCAGCAACTGATCATGACACCACATGTTCGGGTCTCAACGCCTCTAGACATCTCGGTATAGGACAATGGGTATGAAATCTCCGAGGTAGGTATATAATCTCTCAATAGGTACAAAACGACCTTGTTATGTTTTAGAGCGTCACTGTTACATTGAACCCCTTCAAATCCTCAGTCCTGGAGCTTGAACCAGCCCAAAAGTTGTAAAGACCCTCCTGGACCTTGAGCTTCGCATCAACATAGTATCCCAACTCCTTGTTCGGGATCGAAAACTCAACCTCTTTGCTCTCCCCAGCGCGCAAGTCTACCTTCTCAAAGCGTACCAGTCTCTTCACGGGGAACTCGATGCCCACCGAGGTGTTGGGTCGGTGATACACCTGGACAACTTCCTTGCCGGCAACCTTGCCAGTGTTCTTCACCTTGACTCGGATATTGACGCTACCCTCCTTGTAATCGGCTGTCGGTGTCGAAACATCAAAGCTCGTGTAGCTCAGACCGAAGCCAAACGGCATTGGCGAGTCTTTCAGCAGCACAGGCCATTGATAAGCTGAGGGGAAGCCCAGCCTGGCCACGCTTCCGCCCGTGTCGTCGGAGGGGAGGTAGTCGTAGAAGGCCGGCACAGCACCCGAGAGCTGAGGCATACTGACGGTGAGTTTGCCGCTGGGGTTGACCTTTCCAGTGATGACCTCGACGAGTGCGGAGCTCGTAAACTCTCCGCCGAGGAGCGAGTGGAGGATTGCGTTGGAGCGCAGAGTCGAGTTGGTCAGGACAAAGGGCTGGCCGCCTGTCAGAATCAGCACCGTAGGGACCCCGGTGTCGAGAACGGCGTCGAGGAGTTGCTGTTGGAGACCGGGAAGACCGAGGTCTGCGTGCGCGAAGAACTCGCCGTCTGTTCGCTTCTTGAAGAGGGGGTCCTCCATCGGGGCTGAGAGAGATCCGAGCATAAGGACGGCAAAGCCAGCATCCTTTGCTGCAGAGACAGCGTCGGCGATACCGCTGTCATCGGTGGTGTCGATAAGACCCACTGCAGGAACAAACTTGACATTCTTCTCCCCCAGAGTCGACTTCAAACTCGTGTGAAGAGAATCGCCCCATTTAGGGTTGGAGACATTGATAGCTGCGTAGGAGCCAGCGTTGAGGAGCTCACCAAAAGGACCAAGCAGAGCCACCTTCTTCGGCGTCTTGGGCAGAATGCCGTCGTTCTTCAAAAGCACAATACCCTCCCGGGCTGCTTCGCGAGCGAGCTTCAGGTGCGCCGGCTGTCGAAGGGTCTTATTGGCAGTTTCAACCTCTGGAAGAGCGTTGTCGAAAAGGCCTGCCGCAAATTTGATGGTGAGAAGATTCAGGGCGGCTTCATCTATGAGCTTGGCGACCTTCTTGTCCTTGACGTTCTGGATGAGAGTTGGGAATACCGCCGGGTTACCAGGACTCAACTCCATCTGTAGACCCGCCTTCAATGCCTGGAGTGCCGCATCCGCGTACGAGGTGGCCACCCGAGACTGCGTGTACATGTTCACGATCGAGCCAGCATCAGACATGACGACGCCGTCAAAGCCGAGCTTGCCGCGAAGAACCTCCTGGATCATATACTCGTTCATGGACATGGGAACGAGGTCGACAGTGGCGTATGAGACCATCAACGCAGCAGGGTCGGCTTCCAAGGCGCGGATGTACGGTCGTAACTGGTCGTTAAAGAGGTGGTTTATGCCTCCATATTGACTCGCGGCGTTTACACCACCTCGCGACTCGCCGTAGACGAAATGCTTGATGGTGCAGGCCACTTTGATGTTGCCGTGTTTATCCTTGTCTTGCATCGTTTGAACATATGTATGGGCAAATTCTCCAGTCAGGTATGAGTCTTCGCCGTAACTGCGGTGCGATATTAGCCATCGGTATCCTCGGAAAGACTAGTTAGTAGAGCTTACAGTTCACCAATGCGACCATATCGGGGCTCCCAGCTAATATCCAGAGGAGGCGAAAGAACCCAGTTAACGCCAATGGACAAATGCTCTTCGCGGATGGCTGCCACGGTGTCCTTGAACAGGGGGAGGTTGAAAGTAGAAGACATGGCCAGATTACTGGGAAAGACGGTGCCGCCAGATATAAAAAGGCCATTCACGGAATCGGTAACTGTAATGAATGGGATACGGAGACGGCTGTTCTTGATCTCCTTCTTGCGGACGTCGTTGACAATGGGCAGTGCATCCAAGATCCAGTTGAACATGGGACCAAAGCCTTCAACATGACAAGTCAACAATGCTATTCGATGCTGATTTTCAAGGGGATGGCTTACCGATGGTTCCATGTTGCAGCTCATACCTGCTCTCGTAGTTCTCCTCATCGAGCTTCGGGCCGAGCTTTAGCAGTCGTCGAATACTACCCATCTGCGCAATCTTTTCCTCCCATGTCATCTTCCTCAGAAGGGCTTTCGCCCGCTGTCGAGGTGAGTCCTTCGACTCAGCCGCGCCTAGAAGGCCGGCCAGAGCCGTAACAAGATACTGGAACTTGACCATAATGAAGCAAGTGAAAGATGTTCTCAGCTTATACCGAGAGATCCATACAGAACTGTGGCTTCAAGTCATGATGGGCTCCAAATCTCTCTTATAGTGGATTCTACCAGCACGTCGGGATACCAAGCAGTTCGTCCGTATTGAGCCATCGCCCTGGACTATGACGTGTGGCAAGGACAATTTCGGGGTGGGGACCGGTGAAGGTCTGAGAGTCGGGTATCGCTGAATAGGCACAGGAGCTCCGTATGCCGGGCGCTCTGCCGGTAGATTCTGGGCGCCGAAACTACGGTTCGCTAGCGTGAGGAGATTCCCATCTCGGTTTCTCGGCCGGTGAGTCGTGCGATTGGTCGGGACGGATTGCCAGGTTGTTGCACTGCAAGGCATGGCTATTGGAGTAAGCTTGTGTGATTCAAGTTAAAGTGTTGGGTCAACACATGGGAAACTGGCCATGTTAGAGCCTATTCAGTGTGGTGTCAAAGCAAGAAGAGTAAAGCTGGATGGCACGGCAGTAGGTTAATGAACATAAGAGACAGTTCAGGAGAGTGAAACTGAGAAACAAGAGAAGGGTCCATAACGAACCAGGTCTTCACAGTAATATAACTGCTTCATCTAATCATCATACCATCAATCTAATTTGCGACGCATCAATCATCACCCCTACGTCCTAGGATGCACCGGCTCATCACCGATTTCCACCATCTTCTTCTCCAACAAAGCCGTCATGTCCTTCACCACATTCTTATACTCATCTTCATGATACACGTTAAACAGCTCCAGTGGATCCTTTGCACAGTCAAACATCTCCCACTCCTTATGCTCCTCATCTCCCGGCCGCGCGCCCTTGATGCCCAGCGCCTCATTGTACCAGTAAATCAGCTTGTATCGCTGGTCACGAATACCGTAGTGCGCGTAGGCATTGTGGATGATATCGTTGTGCATCCAGTACCGGTGATACGCCGCTTGCGGCCAGTCTGAGGGTGTTTGACCTTGAAGCAAGGCTCTAAATGACTTGCCCTGCATGTACGAGGGCACCGGCAAGTTGGCAAAGTCGAGCCAGGTTGTTGCAAAGTCCACGTTGCAGATAATATCGTTACAAACGGATCTAGATGTGATCTCGCGGGGATACCGGATCAGGAAGGGCATCTGGAATGACTCCTCGTACATGAAGCGCTTGTCAAACCAACCGTGCTCACCGAGGAAGAAGCCCTGGTCAGAAGTGTAGATGACGATGGTATCTCTGGCGAGTTCTGGCTCGTCAGTATCCATATAGTCCAGTAGCTGACCGACGCTGTCGTCAATGGACTGAATGGTACGCAGGTATCGCTGCATATAGCGCTGGAACTTGAACTCAGCAAGCTCTGCTGAGGTTTCGAACCGGAAGACGGTGCCATCTTCCTTGTCGATGAGTTTGAGGGCTTTGAGCTCCTCTTGGCGGGTCGGCGCGGGGATCTTTCTCTCGCTCGCTCCCTTTTCTTGCTGAACCCTTTCGCCCACACGTCTTCCGCCATCGGGTTGCACCAGGCCGAGGTCCTGGTACGTAAGATCTTCGGCCACTCGCATCTTTGCGATTTTGGCCGCACGAGCGCGGTTCTTGTAGTCATCGGTAAAAGTGTCAGGAAGTCGGACGGGGTCCTTGTATAGGTCCTTGTGTTTATCGTCGCACTCCCATGATCGGTGTGGCGCTTTGTGGTGGCACATGAGAAAGAATGGTCGGTTCTTATCTCGTGATTTAATAAAGTCGAGCGACTTATTCGTGATGATGTCGGTCACGTAGCCGGGGTTGACGTGAAGACCGTCGGGCTCAATGAACTCGGGATCCCAGTACTCGCCTTGTCCTGGGAGGATAGACCAGTAGTCGAAGCCGGTGGGCTGGTTCTCGACATCTTCACCCATATGCCACTTTCCGACCATACCGGTCTGATAGCCGCCCGTTCGAAGGTGCTTGGCGACGTTGGGAAGATGCTTGTTGAGCTGTGGAGGAAAGTGAGCGTTCAGAACCGGCGCGTTCGCTGTGTTGCAGGCCAAGCTTACATGGTCATCTAGTGTCATGACACCATTGACATGGTTATAAGTTCCGCAAAGAATGGCAGCTCGACTCGGCGTGCAGATACTGTTTGTCACGTAGCAGTGGTTGAACAACATGCCCTCCTTCGCAAGACGATCGATGTTGGGCGTGTGGTTGATCCCAGCACCGTAACAACTGATGGACTTGGACGCATGGTCATCAGCCATGATGAAAATGACATTTGGGCGGCCATCATTGCCGCCATTGTTGGCTGTGCCTGTTGCCATTGTTGGTTTCTTTTGTTTCCAGGACAAGTGGCGCAATCAGAGGGGCATGGGAACAATTGTCGGATTGCAGGCAGAGAACGAGTGATTCGATTGAAGAAGAAGTATCTTTGAGACACCCAAGACGCGTCAGAACTTTTCATGGTACGTATCATGATTGCTTTTCCATGTCATCGCCGAGTGCCGAGTTTCAGGGTCCATGAGCTCAGACGGACCGGACCGGACTCGGAGCCTCGGACCCCACTTACCGGTTTCGCTCGGGGTGCGGACCTCGGCTGAGGGCTGCTGGTATTGGCTGATGATTGAGCATGAGTTGCCTCTGTAGATTTGATCTGGATGCAAGTGGAGGGCCCGCGTCCGATGATGAGCATCCGTGTTAGGGGGGGCGTAGTCAGCGGACCATTCCCGCCGCCCACGTGGGCAGGTATCTTTGGACGAACCGGAAGAAGCCGCGGGCGAAGCCCATGGGCTCAGGGGATCATGCTATCAACTGTATTGCTCGGGGATGTTGAACCCTTCTTCTAGTCCGTGACCTTCGTCGAGTCGGCAGCAGGGAATGAATGTGTATTTGGCAACCCGGCAAGCTTCTAGCCAAGTCTAGGCGAAGAAGCATTGACTTCAGAACAAATCGACGACGACAAGGATCGGGCAGAAGAATTTATACAATTGAGAGAAAGATTACCGCCATTTATCATTAAAGGTATCTCCGCGTCGCTAGTACATATACTGTTCATCAAAATCGGCCAAATACCCGTTCAAGTCCTGAGTCCCAGCGGTGTTACACGCCCAGGCATTCAAGTCAAGACCAACACCATACGGCAGACCAAAGATAAGATTTGGATCCGTGATGGGTCCGGCTAGTGGATAGCTAGGCCCAGGATCCCGGGCGTTCCAGTCTGCTGGCGGCTCAGGGGCTGGTGGCTCGTCTTCTGTAGATGCCGTCCAGCTCAAGGCCGGTTCAGGAGGGGGTTCAGGCGCGGCGTCGCGGCTGTCGTCGACGAAATCGGATTGTCGGAGGAGGCTGTGGATGGCGAGGCGCTGGCGGATGTAGGCGTCTCTTGAGAGTTTCGGTGGTGGCCGTGGACTAGGGTCGACCGCTGAGACGGCGCCATGGTCTGAGGATTCGAGCCATGATTTGTGTTGTTGGATTACCCGCTCAAGTTCTTGCCGCTATCACTCGGTTAGATTCCTGCCTTGATCAACAGAATTGTGTAAAGTAACACATACCATGGGCTTGAGCTGTGCTGAAAAGTCAAAGTACCGCGTAATCACATCCAGACACAGCTGCGCTTTGCTGATAGCCATCTGCATTGGAAGTCCGGTATTGTCCTTCCCAGTATATGTTCCGAATAGGATGAGCCGAGCCCCATGATATGCACAGACGGCTGCATCAAACTCCAGCATGTCTCTCTCATCCTTGTGTTGCACAAAGTCTGAAAGAACCTTGACAATCTGCTCGGCGTGTGCAAGGCATTTATCCTTCATCAACGCCCTATCAGGGGCAGACATTCCCTCGACTGCTGCGTGGGGTATGGCCTCGGGGTACCCTGTGAGGAAGATGCGGTAGAGATCGCAGTGGCATTGGTGCCAGCTCATGTGCTTCATACATGTTAGTTGAGACTCTTGCAAATGTCAGGCAAGACGTACCATGATGGCGTATTGAGGCGGCCGGTGAAATTCCTCGGGGTTTGTAGGCGGATACTGGTCGCAAGGCGCTAACTTTGTTCGAAGACGAAGGAGGTCGTTTTGGAACCTTTCCATGGATGCGAAGAGCTCCGAGAGATTGACTTCTTTGAGGAAGACTCGTCGATTTAGCCTCATGATAGCCCGTCGAATGAATGCTAGCCGGACAAAGGCAGCTCGGGAGCCTAGAACCTCTGGTTCAAGACCCTTGCCTGGTTGTAGATAGCCTGTGCTGACATGTCTTTCTTGATGAAAGTCCACGTCTTCACACGGGAGCTGAAGATGGATAGTGTCGGGGTCGAACAGCTCAAATTCTTTCAGGCCGACACAGAAGCTGTCCTCCAGCAGGTACAACGACCAAAGCGTTCTCCTTCTTACCTCTTGTGCAACAGGCCCTAGTCTTGAATCCTCGTAGTTGAGCCGCAGAGCCACTGCCCACCTGGCTACGAGCCCAGCCATGATGAAGGCTCTGGGGAACTGCCCGACGCCCGCACGGTAGCGAATAAGGAGGAGCGATGCTTGTAACTGGAAGATAGATGGCTGTTCGAGGCGGTCGAGCATGAGGCGTTCGGCTTCCTGGGCCCAGGAGTCGCGTTCTGGGCTGTGCTTATCAAAGTACATGGCTGTGATAGCACACAAAGCCAGTTTGAGCGCTCGGTCGATGGTCTTGTCGCGGCATCTTTGAATGACGGTGGCTTTGTGGAGAAAGCTGTAGGAGGCGAGAGGGTAAAGACGGTCAAAGTACTGACTGGCCAGAGTTGTCACTAGCTCATCTGAAGGTGAAGGTATTGAATAGGATGAGCTAGCTGTTGGAAAGTCGTCGGCAGCACCAGGGCTGTCGCGCTGAGAGCTGGAAGCAATACTTGATCGCTGATGGTCCGGCGAGATGGCAGGCTGAGAGGCCGAGCCCGAGTCATCTCTGGAAGACGATGCCTCTGCCGGGATGCTGGAAGGGCCGGCCTTGGAAGATGAATAAGTGCACTGCTTGTTCCGACGTTGACAGTTTGAGCATCTCGGAGTTTCCCCAGAACACCGGACCTTCATGGCCCGGCATTCAACACAGGCCTTTGTGCCCCGGCACTTTGGTGGAAGCCGGGGCGCATACTGGCCACGAGAGCCATCCTGCTCGAAGGAGCACTGGAAACTCAAACGCTCGCATGTGCGACAGCGAGGTACGGCTCCATCGCATCGGACCTCCGGGGAGTTAGCACCGACCGACTCCCGGGGGGATTAATCATGACCACAGTAAGCGTACCTTGCGGACCCGGCATTGAACACAGGCAGCCTTCATTGCAGCCCCCCATATAAGATTTGTTCAGAGGGGACGAGATCGGTCGGCATTCGGTATGGACGGGGAGGGACGACGTCCCACTGCAAAGAAAGTGACGGGAGATACAGCTAAGCGGCGTCTTTTTGACAAGGAGTTCCAGGATCTTCTATCAAGCTTGTAACCGAATCCTTTGTTGTAGGTGCGAGGGTCGCAGCAAAAGATGCTGAATCTGGGGTAGTGTCTGCCGCTACGATTGTCACGCGGGCCAGCGGGCTTGGCGACTCACGCAAGCGGTAACCAGGTTTGTTAAGGAATCGGCTTAGGCTACCCAGAGTCACTCTTTGCCCGTGAGAATGTAAGCGACGATATGTTGAAGGAGGCAGCCTTGATTCTATCCTGTCCATGTCGACGTCTTCGTAACCCATTGCCTCGGGGAGAAGCCATCTTCTCTCTCTGGCGCCCCGAGCGCGAAGAACATCTCAAGCACGCCATCCTGCAAAAAAGGGTTCAAGCGTCTCGTCAACTTGATCAAGCATCCAATGAAGCTTGATGCTTCTCCCCGTTAGCCCAGCTCTTCTGCGCTGACGACAACAAAGGCTGGAATGGCGTGCGGGGTCTCCGCAAATCATGCCTGGCTCCGACCAATCAAACGGGATGCCGACCGAGATCCCCGGGCACCCCACTATTTCTCGGGCCAAGGCCCCGCTTCTTCCGGACTATTGCCAGCAACTCCCCGTCTGCCCCTGGTCGCATCACCAAGCAACCGACAAACATGCCCGTCTTGGCCGAATCTCAAGGCCGTATTTTCCCCTGCAGATAAAAATTTGTGGCACTTTCCCATAGCCTGGTGTGCTATAGGCAAC
Source organism: Fusarium buxicola (assembly GCA_014899095.1). Lineage (NCBI taxonomy): Eukaryota > Fungi > Ascomycota > Sordariomycetes > Hypocreales > Nectriaceae > Fusarium > Fusarium buxicola. The sequence continues at coordinate 9,431 of JAAVUK010000342.1, forward strand.
TCATGCTATTTACGGCTAGGATGGCGCCGCCAAAATGTCCACTCAAAGACAGACTCTGACAAGAAACCCGCCCAGTTCCATGGAGTGAGGCTCTAGGGGTAGCCTTATGTAGTAGGCAAGCTAAACGTCTTCCGTTAGGCACTTGAGCCCCGAGGCGTCTTCACTAACAGGAAGCCTTCCTGGCCGAGCTCCGACCGAGTTCGATTACATCCCAGCCTTCACACCACCCTTGTTTTCTAATGACACACGGTTCAGGACCTCTCCAAGCCGACATGGGATCGAGTCTCTTTATAAAGCATCATCCCGATCGGCGTCCAACTTTTAACTCTACGTGCTAGACTCTCGTGGTGTTGTTTGAGATCCGATTCTGCAGTATCGACAATCAACTTTCACAGTCCCAACCATGTCGCGTCTCGGAACGTTTCGAGCCTCGTACCTTGTGGCGTTATGCTGCATAGGATCTTTCCTCTTTGCCTATGATACCGGCATTGTAGGAGGTGTCCTGTCTCTTGAGAGTTTTCAACGGGACATGGGTATGACCCCAGAGAGTAAGGCTACTGTCAGCTCTAATTCGGCCAGTCTTTTGCAAGCTGGAGGTATGTCTGAAAGTTTTCCTTTCCCGGGAGAGGATCATGTCAATGAGACCAGTGTGCATATCTTGTGAGAACATCATACTAATGATATCATGTATAGCCTTCTTCGCTTGTTTCTTCGTCTGGCCCTTTACCGCACGATACGGCCGACGATGGTCCATCGTCCTCGCCTCATGCGTCTTCAACATTGGCGGCATTCTCCAGCTTTTCTTCCCCAACAACTCCGTCGCAACATGGTACGCCGGCCGGGTCATCTCAGGCCTTGGCGTCGGCATCGCCACCGTCATCATCCCCATGTTCAGCGCCGAGATGGCACCCAAAGCCATTCGTGGTCAGCTTGGAAGCATGTTCCAATTCTTCTTCACCCTCGGCGTCTTCACCAGCTACTGGATCGACTATGCGGTTGCCAAACACATGCCTTCGACGACAGCACAGTGGCGAATTCCCGTTGGTCTGCAGCTTGTGCCTGGTGGTATCCTTGGATTGGGGATGCTGCTTACAAAGGAGAGTACTCGTTGGCTGGCCAAGGTTGGGAGAAATGAGGAGGCCTTGGAGTCTTTGGTCTGGGTTCGAGGTGGCGAGCTGACCCCAGAGGTTCAACAAGAGTAAGTGGTCCTAGGAACTTTAATTTCCTGTTATGGGCTGACTGATCGCTTGTAGGATGGACGAGATCCTGGCTGGTATTGCTGAAGAGCATCACGCCACCGAGGGTGTTACATGGAAGGAATACCTTCTTCCAGCCAACCGCTGGCGTATTTTTATCGTCATTACCCTCCAGATTGGTAAGTCACTTGAACTCGATGGTCTCGGAAGAGTCAAGATAGCTAATCTTTGTTTAAGGTGTCCAACTTACTGGAAACACCTCCCTTGCCTATTGTAAGATACTCACCACACACGCAAATATCCAAGTTCCCTCGACTTAGATGCTCTCTTCAGACAATGTACTAACCTCATCAAGTCTCCCCTCAAATATTTAACGCTGTCGGAGCTGGCTCACAAGCTTTCCTTTTCAGCGGCTTCTTTGGCCTGGTTAAAGTTGTTTCATGCTTGTTCTTCCTTCTCTTCCTCGTTGAACGCATCGGCCGGAGGGGCTCTCTCATTATCGGTTCCTTTATGATGGGGGTTTACATGTTAATTATCGCCTGTATTACCGCTACACATCCTCCTGTCAAGGGTGGTGGCATGACTTCTGCTTCTGTTGCCTCCTTGACAATGATTTATCTCGAAGCTAGTAAGTTCAACTTGATATTTGTAACCCGTTAAAACACACTAACTGAATTTCTAGTGACCTACAACATTTCATGGGGTCCAGTGCCTTGGGTAAGTCATGAGAATTCTCAATCATAAAGCCCCTAAAGACTAATAATCATTCCTTAGCTTTACATGTCCGAGATCTTCCCCACGCGCATCCGAGAGGGTGGCATTGCTGTCGGAACAGCCACTCAGTGGCTCTGGAACTTTGCCTTTTCGCAGATTACTCCCCATGCCATCGAGAATCTTGGTTGGAAGACCTTTTTGATGTTCTCCATTTTCAACTTTGCCCTTGTGGTCTATGCTTGGTTCATTATCAAGGAGACCAAGGGGAGGTCTCTTGAGGAGATGGAGCTCAGTAAGTCTTAACACTCAACATCTATTGTAGTCCTCCAACAGGAAAGATTCATAACTAATTTGCCTTCTCAGTTTTCAACACCAAGCTTGCTCAAATCGATTTGGAAGGGCCCGGCAGTCCCAAGAATAGTCTGCAGGCCGAGGAGACGAATGTCGTGGGCTCAAAGAACTAGGGGATCAAACAAAAATAGGACCTTCCAAAGTTGTCTCTTCGATAAACTGTTCATATTATTACCGCAGTCCGCAATCTCCAGTCGATAACCAAGCTTGGTTGAATATTGGATACTTCTAGGTGTGCTTGAGGTTCGACTTCAATAATGACGACTTTCATACTGTAGACCGTTATTGCACAATGAAATACTTGAGGATTCTCTGAAGATCCGCGTGTTTAGCAACGGACTGAATGCCTCTACTAGTCCTCTTATCTCTTCGTCTCCCTTTTTCAAGATTATTGCTCGTGAGCTGCGTCAACCTACGACCTTCTCTTAGTACCAGATATCATTACTGTATATTCTATATACAAGATATCGCACCTCTTACTGGCCCTTGGTCCAGTACATATCCTCAATTGTCGTTACAATCCCAACCATAAATAACTCTTGCAAAAAAATAGGAAACCTTGGCAGCAAACTTTATGTGCCTTGCGTATAGTTGTACAGCAATGCTAAAAGCGTACAAATCCCCGAAATGACCAGAATGTATCACACGGTATTAGCGTGCGGTTTTGTACATCCATAGTTGGTTATTTCATCTCGTAAGTGATAAATACTGTTTCTACAGCAAAAGAATGTTGGTTCAATTAAAGAATTGGGAGGAACTCTTGGGTCAAGTAGACCAGCTGAAATAGAGCCATTCAATTTCTCCATCCTCAATTCGCCTGACCGTCAGCCACCATGCATGGCATACGGCAGATTATTGGATGTCCACCAAGCCCGGCAGAAAGTATTGAGGCAGGTTGTCGATAGAATTTACATTCCCTGTTAAGCAACACGAGTCCGCCTACCTATTGAAGCTTGCTCAAGATGGTGCTAATTCTTCGAGCAACATGGATGTCATGTCATTGAGTTGACCTTCCTGAAGCATGTCACGGATTTTCATAATGGGAACTCTTGAAATGAAAGACAGACATAAATTGCTGCTATTCTTATCATGCTAACTTCCCTGCGAATTAACCCTTATTCAACAACGTGCAGTTGAGCGCCTCATAAGCTTTCTCATTACCCTTAGCCCCTGAATCCTGTCGTCCCATGTTCGATAGTCATCCGCTCCCCCTGAGGTGTGTGAATAGGTCCATAAGTCCAGCGCCCTCCGAGGCCCTGAACCGCGTTCTTGCGCTGCGTCGAATTCATGGCCGCAACACCCTCAAGCCCCCTAACCCAAGGCGCCTCGGCGACGTACCACAAGGCTCCAGCCAAGCTGCGAGGGTCAACAGGCAAGTCGGGCCATTTCACGAAGAAACTGGAGAACAGGGCGATGACCATGAGAACCAGGAGTCCTGCGCTGAGTCGCGCGCATACCTCGTGGACCTCGAGCGTTTGCGTCAAGTTGTACGGCACATTGGCGAGCAAGATCGGGAGAAACTCGGCGAAGATTGCAGCAAAGGCAGTCAAGAAGAGGAGCGTGTCTCGAATTCGCAAGGCAACGAATAAGCCCGAGAAAGCGTTGGTTGGTGGCGTAATGAGTACTGAGCGTGTTGGGACTTGGGGGTTCTCGGCCATACGGCGGAACGGGGTGATGGCGGCGACACCTAGAAAGATGAGCAGGTGATAATGAGCAGAGGCTAAAAGGAACTTACTGGTAAATAGAAAGTCAAAGCACAGAACGACAATGACACCAAGGGCAGAACAGACAAAGCGAACACCAAAGTGCTGGCTCTCCATAAGCTTCTTCATGTTCTTCGGGAGATGGCTGAAGGTCTCGACAAAATGATAATAGCAGATGAAACCAAGAAGGCAGATCAAAAAGACCAGAAACGAGAACCGGTACCAGAAGCTGAGAGCCATAAAAGTCTGAGGAGCACGGCGCCGCGTGTGCGGACGATAAGCCATGCCTTCAGCGTATGGCACATCTCCAAAGGGAGCCTGGACACCTTGGCTACGATCAGCGTCGCCACAGAGGACGACGCCGTACTCGTCTCGTCCCTCGTGGTTACGGAACCAACCCATGGCAAACCTCTTGTCGATAACGGAGTCCTTGAGGACACGCCAGTCATTGGCAGCCAGGGGTTGGACCTCCGGGTTGCGGGCAACGAGGGCGGCTGCGCTGACCGAGCACCACGGGTTGGCAAAGACTCCAGTGCGCCAGTGACGACTAACAACTGTGAGGGTGACGACGAGCAGCACGACGAGACTAGCCATGAGGCCGATAAGAGCGTATGCTGCCTTCTCGGACACGCCAAGCTCAAGGGCACAGCCATCGATGGCTCCTTTGCGACAGCGTCCGCGGATCTTGAGGCCAATGGCTTCACTGGCGAGGGGAGCAAAAAGACTCGACGCCCACACAGTGAGAGCCGTTAAGAAGGGAAGAGGCTGGTTATTAGCGAGCAACTTGAACGGCAGATAGACGCTTCTCCATCCGTCAAAGCTGAGTGTCAGGGCCTCGCGGCCGAGGGCGCCACCGGGCCGTGATAATGCGGCGAAGGGCTGGTACTGCTGGGCTGCTTGGTTGAGAGCACGGATCGTCATGGCCAGAAGTACAGCGACGAGGGGCGGTAGGAACTTGCCGATGAAGTAGCCCGAGTCGGTCAGCGTATAAGTCGTGGCCTCGACAACGATGCGCACGTTGCCCGTGGCCGTTGAAACATCTGTAAAGACAACTCGCGAGGGCGGAACAGTTGTCACTCGCGTCGTTGCGAGCGGTGTCGACACGGAGGTTATGACCTGGCCGTCTGCAAGCGTCTGCACTATTGTAGTTGGCGGTGGAGCGTCGACGATGGTCTTGACTGTAGCTGGGACCTCGCTCGTTCTGAGTTTGGTCACGGGGGGTTTCACGGGTTTGCCATCAGATCCAACGGTGAAGACCGAATACAGCGTCGTGGTGCCGACAGAAACATACGTGACAGGCGGGCCTGTCTTGGTTGACTCACGAACCACGGTCATGACGTCGCCGCTCGAGACGACGGTCACCCGGACGCTCGTTTGCGGAGGTTGTACAATTGTAGTGAAAGAGGCTTGGAAAGTCTGCTCCGCGCCCGATTCCGGCGGGAGTTGTGAGACGGTCGTAAAGCCGTCTTTAGTAATGGTGTCGGTAATTGTGGCCTTCTCCGTCTCTGTGATCTCCTCGGTCGTCGTGAAGACTTCAGTCGAGCCGGGCTTTGTAACGGTTGTCGTAAACTCGGATTCAATGAGGGCCGTCGTCAGCTTGCCCGTCTCTCCGTCATCTTCAGTGGCTGTTGGCGAAGCGGCGTCTTCGGGTTCTGATTCGGAGTTATCGGTGGTCTCCGGCGCCGCTGCCTCTGTAGATTTTGGCTTGGAGTCGTTAGTGGCCTGCGGTACTGGTGCTGCAGCAGCTTTAGATTCTGGTTTGGAGTCATCGGTGGCCTCTGGCGCCGCTGCGGCAGCATCTGTCGGTTCCGGGGCTGGGGCGGCAGCATCTGTCGGTTTCGGGGCTGGGGCAGCAGCGTCTGTTGGCTCTGTTGCTAGGTTCGGTGCTGGAACCTCGCTTGCGATGGACTCTTGTCTTCTCACAAGGACAAAGTTATTTTGCAGGGCTACGATCGACCGCTTCTCAAGGGTTGCCGTTGTATCGGAGCCACCCATGGTACGTACGGCATAAATCATCAACCCCGTGAAAGCCAGAAGGACGAGGATGAGGGCGCTGATAAAGGGCCATCGAAGGGGAATAGGGCGATAATCGGGTCGCTCTCGTTCTCGCTTGCTGGATGGTGACGGCGACTGTCGTTTGGTGTCTGTTTCAATGGGGTGCACATCCTGCACAGCAACAGGCTTGGCCTCGTGGGAGCTCTGCTGCGGCCACACAGCATTTTCTGCGTACTGTGGTTGTTGCATATCGTCCTCGGCCCGTGGACTTGAGTATTACCAAAATCTGCAAAGGTCGCGTGCGAAGGGAGGCAGCTTTATAAGAGTGCGGCTGCCAGTCCGCTTGACTTAACCTCCGAAGCCCAAGGCTGCATAACAACATCGGCAAGGCATTCTGTACCGTCCACCAACTGCGCCCCTTAAAACCGGTTGCTGCCATTGCCATTGGCGAGACTAACGGCGACACCAGGTTTTAGCTAAGAGATGAAGAGTCCTAGCAGGTTTAGAGCCCAGAGCTTTCAGCCGTGGCGGTGGGAGGCATCCCTTTAGGTCCCTTTAGTCCCGAAATTTCGGGGCTTCAGTATTGAGGCGTCGTCTATTGATATTTGTGAGACGCTATTGGACCAGCAGCCGAAGATAGTGCCGTAGGGCTGAGGCTAGATGTCCTAACGCGGGCTGCCAAGATATTAGTTTAAGACGGGGCGTAAAAGCTGAGCTGCGCCCAACTCTAGACCGTCTCGACCGTCGTTATGCTTATGAGCTAAAGCCATTCAAGGTTTGGGTCCAGTCTCGATCTGGAGGGACCGATCACGCGCGCTACATACACATGCTTCGCCGTTTTCTGCGCTGCCTCCTCATGTTGGACTCGTCGATCGACCCCTGCAAGTTTCGGCACATGAATAGGGGCTTCTTTTAGACCGTTTCGGAGACTGGAATGTCAAATTACTATTTATGGACTTACTCATAGCTGCGTGCTGGTCTACTGAATCAGAGAACTCATGCCAGTCCTGAATGGTTCTAGTACTCCAAAAGTTAACATTGAGCAACGACAGAGGCATTCAGAAACTCCAGAGAATTGAACCCTGGGTTCGCCCTTCCACCAGTGGGGTCAAGAAAGACGCGAGTGCCTATGTTCTAGTCTAGTTCCTACAGAGCACATGTGTCAGCAAGATTCTGCCTTGCAGGAAATCTCCACCCTTGCTGTCGGCAGTTATCAGACGCCACAGTCGATGCTTGTCCATGGTGTCGCTGGCGGCCCAGCCCTCGACAGCAGCTCCATTGGCTGTGCCATTTAGGTCCACACAGACCGTGAGCCACCTCGTTAGCCAGTGTCTCTCGGGCGGAATGCTCAGTTTTTCCATGATACACCGCCAAGATATCACATTATGGGGGAAGCTCGTGTATTTGTTTCAAATCATGGTTCGTATTACCTGACCCGTGTCGAGGCTGATCTATACTGCGCCCCAACCCTAATATGTACAGTAGGTGTCTAATCCAACGCTGTGTCAATGCCTTTCCAAAACACCGTTTCATTATTCCAAGCCCATTGTTTGATGCAATTACCAGCCCAGCACGTTGAAGACGCTTGTGCGAGGGTCAGGAACAGAGCCGTTAAAGGTCTTTGCTCGCGCAGCCTCGCTCTGAGCACTGTTGTATTGGCTGAAGTACCGGTCGAAGGTGCGAGATTGGTTCGTGAGTTGAGATCGCACGTAGCCGCCGACGATGGAGACACTTCCGACAACAAGAAGGACGGGAAGGACCCTGGGACTGTTAGGCCTTGTAATTGTGAGAGATGAGAGGTACAGTTACTTACTTGGGGCTGGCAGTGAGCTTGATCATGGGAGCAGCAGCCATTTTGAATGTGGTGGTGGAGGTTGATGTGATTGGTGCAAGTGTAAGTGCGTGTAAGTGACTTGAAGACGTCGGTAGCTGAAGTTGCTAGGATTGCGGCAGTTGGGAAGATGTCAGATTGATTAATGTTGTGATTGATGAGTGATGGTGATGGTGAATCAGGAGACTTGAGGCGAGAGAAGGCAGTTGTTATATACTGTTTGAGTAGAAGCATATTGCGCGTGGTCCGGTATTGTTCGAAGGTTGCCTGTTGATAGTGCGACTCTGACTGACTATTTGGTGGTGTGATTACAGTGCTCCAGCCCCTGGCCGCAAACCCTTTCGGGCGATTCCGGTGACCCCGTTACCATGGGATTGGAACTCCCCTTGTTAAACACAAGATACTCGGAGACGGAAGGAATGTGATTGGTTCGTTGATCGAATTGATCTTGCATTTTTACTGTCAATCTCGGGGAGATCTCTTACGGATCATAGATTATTTTACAATCAATAGTACCTATTAACACGTCCCTGGCCGGGAGAGCCCTTGTAAGTCGGGCGGCAAGGATCCATGTACACCACAGCTAATACATTCTCCTGTGCTGTTCTAAACGATAAACGACATGGAAATTATATTTTCCCGCAAATTTGGTCAGTACTCGTGCCGTTTCAGGCTCGTTGAAGCCCTCTTTCCAATTGTACCCGCCGGCTCGACTGATGCTGATGGCATGGCCAGTTGTCACAATTTTTTGGCGTGGCCGAAAACCATCTGATGATGGCACCCGGCGTCTACCGAAGCCAATCATGCTCCCAAAATTCGCCGGGAAATCAGCAGACCGCCCGGCTTCTCGACTACTGTGAACTGCTGACTCTAGGGTCTTCGGCTTGTTTTTACTCCCTCTTTTTAGGTGACACGACACAGACAAATGTCCGCACCGCCGCTCTCCGGCCGGTCGCACACAAAAGGCCTGTGCATGGAACGACGTGCCACAGCGGCGGAACCATGAAAGCAACATGTAACAGTGTGCGAAATATACTCGCGGACTGGATCCTATTCATAGTCACGGCGTTCGCATCACTGCTCCCGCGGCTCACTGTCGGCCTATGAGCGGGCGATGCTCCATGATTCGCCGAGTCCGCTGTGCCAGCCTGCCGGAAGCGGATATTTGGCTGCATATCAAGGTGACGATGGAGCTCCGTTCTGGAGTAGTGCAGCAATTGTATCCGCGCATCCAGCGCAGCAAGCCATTGCAAGAGGCGTCATCGGAAATGAATGCTGCCACCTCTCGCAATACACTAGAGCGAGACCCCCCATCCAGGTCTATGTGAGTAAACCGGGATAAGCTCTCGCAAATGCATGCCAGATATCGTCCACTCAACACCACAAGCTTGGATAGGGAAGTTGCCTGATCACCGGTCGGGTAAATTAAGGTGAGCTTCTGGAGCTGCATATGGAGCGATTCATCTGCACACTCATCCAACCCATCTAAAACGATAAAGACTCGAGAATTTGACAGTTCTTCAAGCATGACCCTGAATACCAGCCAGCAATCCTCAAAAACCCCGTCTTGGAAAAGGTCATCTTATAGCACTTTCCACTTGGCCAAAACACGATCAATCAAGGATCGCTGGTGTTGAACAAGCAGAAACTTTATACCCGAGGAACGTTTACGGCAGTGTTGCGTCTCTTATTTGTACCGTTACAGAAGAAGCAAGCCAATATTGGTCCTCCCTGTATCGCCAGACCCTCCAGATGCTGTGCAAGAAAGATAGACATGAACGTGTTCCCTCGGCCTGGAGGACCAGAGACCCATAGAAGGGCTGAAGAGGATCGTTTCTAAGATTTGTATTAGGCCGTCTTAAGGATCCAGTCGCAAGTTCCCGAAATTTTGTGTCCCTTATTCTGGACCTTTGTCTCACGGTCACTAGTAGTATCCGTAATGAAGAGGTCGTTGAGACACCCTTGTACTTCGGCACGGTTGTAAGAGCCCAAATCGTAAATTCCTGCGGCCAGCGTATCTATTTGCAAAAGTCTATGACGAGCTTACCGGCTATTGAAGGCATCAATCCAGGAACTGAGGGGTGGATCAATGGATAACTCACAGCCGGATAGCGCTTAATCTGAAATTCATGTTGGCATTCAGTCCAGCGATATTGGAGAAGAGCCTACGAATATCATATTCTCTTTGCAAGCCGCCGACGGCTTTCTGTGCCTTGTGCCAACTACAACTTTCAGGGAATAATTCTAAGCTTTAGAGTATCTGCAAGAGAATAGTACTTTTAGCTAGGCCTCTCATAACTAATCTCACAGCAAGCGTAGTCTGTAGTGCCAGCGATCTCTGAACATGGCGAAATTTGTCATTCAAACGTTGAATGCTGACCGCCACATCCCAAGTTCTTTCGGGGCAGGTTGCCCAGCATTCTTTGAGGGTCAGGTCATGGATCATATGCTAAGCCAGATGTAGTAGCTGTTCTTCTTATCATTAAGGCCGAGATGCCGTTGATTGAGTCCCACTTCTTAACAATACTTGGGGAGATTATGACCGAGTTTTGATGGGTTGTACTGTAGTGCAGACGCCACGAGTTGTAGCCGCGAAACTCCTCCAGCGCCTCACCCCAATCGGCTTCCCGCGACGCCTGCGCGGAGAATCCCTGAGCCACACAACCACATGTCCAATGGTCATCAAATGAGGCTCAACCTTAGCGGGGGAAGGCAACATCACCCACAGCATCATCAAAAGAGACGTGACAGCACACGTCATCCCCACATCATCCGTGAAGCCCTGAAGTCATCGATCATCAGGGCCCCTCCTTAAATACACAAAGCTCCCTCGTAGCTTCCTGAGCTTCCGTATATCCTCCATTGACTGCTGTTCCAATTGACAGAAATCCATCAAATATCATGGCTCCTCTACGAACCACTGCAATGCTCCGCTCCCGTATCCGGCCCGTCGCCGGCATTACGGCCCCACTTCTCCGGCCGGCTCAAGCCCGTTATGTTGCGAATGGACACGTTCACCCTGACGGAAACCTAGGCGGTCCGGGAGGCCAGCAGCCGCCGCCCCCAAACCCAGGAGGCCCCGAGGCCCTGAAGCGCAACTGGTGCGGAATTGGCGTTGACGAACCTCCATTGACCGCAAGCTAACATATGGCAGGGTTCCCATCGCCGGAGCCGCCGGAGTGATTCTCGGGGGGCTCTATGTGTTGTCGCCGGCAAGGCCGAACGCTGAGAGGAGAATCGAGAGGACCTTTGAAGGAGACTTGAAAGCTGCTGCCTCGACAGAGATTGGCGCCATTGGTCAGCCATCGGGCCGGCCCTCTATCGCCTCCCAATACAAGGATAAAGAAGTTCAGTCGTTGACTGAGCTGAGCGGAAGAAAAGGCGGCGGTGGAATGGGCGGGTTCAGGGCTGAGTAGGCTCACGAGTGCTCGCAGGCAGCTTGACGGTGAAGTGTACGAGAGCCGAGAGTTTATGATATGGATGATCTGAATTACTGAACCAAATTGTTTAATGTTGGTCAGGCTGCTCATTGCGCAGAGGTATAATGTACAAATAATAAAAGTCAACGAATACTCATATAACCGTCAATCTCTTTTCTGCCCAGACCCGTCTGACAACTCGGCTGAATCACCAGCCTTCTTCTGTAGCAGATAATCCCCTCCAGCCAACGCCTTATACACGCCCTTCAGACCCTGGAACGGCCAATTCGTCCGTACAGTCGCCTCCGGATCAGTGCCACCGCCCTCAATGTCCACCTTGACTTTGTCGTACACACTCGGCAAGTACGTCGCCCCATACTTGGATCTCAGCGCATCATAAGACTCACGATTGTAATGCGTCCAGAACTCGGCCTCCGTGTAGTAGGCATGTGCGTAAAGCCACTTCTTGCCTCCGCATTCCTGGACCTTTTGCTCCAGCGCCCGGTTATGCTTGATGACGTCGCGCCGGTTTCCCTCCAACGGACCCCAGACGCCAAAGTTGAGGAGGTCCGGCGTTCCGGGCTTGGAGAACTCGGCGTGTAAGCCGTGGCCGGAGTCCGGGTCATCGCGCTGGAGGCGTAGGGGGCAGAGCCACAGGGGATAGATGCTGAATTGACTGTGCAGCCAATCCTGGAACTCCGGGACGCTTCCGTACGGGACGCCGACGTCTTGAACTATGTAATAGTCGAAGAGGTTGCTTTTGTGACCGGCCGAGTACATGACGCGAGCCCGTAACAGCGAATCCAGGACATACCGGGTGAGGCGGTTGAACGGCGTGAGGAAGTACTTGAAGGCATATTTGGCCACCCAAAAACCTCCCCTATCGTACCGAAAAAGATAGTCCCTCAACGGGATATAGTCCGCTACACAGGTTGCCGAGCCAATTCGCAGGCCGTTTCGCACCTGTTCAACGTGCAAATAGAACCACTTGTCCCTGCGCCGGGTCAAGTGCATAGGCGTGGTGTTCTTTGGGAGGTCATCAACGAGACGTCCGACACATACCACGGTTGCGTCTTTCGAGTAGACAATCCCGTCAACATAGTCGTTGTCGCTCTTCTTGCACTCTTCATTGATGATGTTTACAGTCTCAGAAGGTCCCCTCGCGAGACGGTACTTCAATTCGACGTAATGCCTCGCCTCTTTGAGTTGTACTTCTAATAGTGTGACGACGCCGAGGGTTCCGAAAGCAGAGGCAGCTCCCCAAAACAGGTCCTTCTTTTCTGTCTTAGAAGCGCGAGTAATGGTGCCATCAGCAAGGACAATCTCGATCGAGTTAACCGTAGCATCGAAAGCGCCATATCGAAATGAACTGCTCTCGCCCGATGTACCTGAGAAGCCGCCCCCGACGGTGATGCCCGGAAACTCCATGACCACAAGCGGGACGAGATCATGCCGTAGAGTCGCATCAACGAGAGCATCCATGGGGACATTCGGCTCGACAAGAACCGTCTTGGAAGACGTCCTCACCTCGAGAACACGGTTGAGCTTGCTTGTGTCGACGGTGTTGTCGGCGCGGCGATTCGACTGACGAGTGCTATTGGTTGATCCATGGTATAATCGGAAGGGCTCCTGACGAGCGTGGAAGTACTTAACCCGATCTGCGACGCCGGCCACCACGGTATCATGCGCGTCCATCGTGAGATGAAGCTACCGTGAAATTATTTTGTCCTTGTCTGTTGAATGTTGAGTCGAGGCGTATGAGGTTAAAGTCCTGTGGGAAAGGGTCATGGAATGATAAACCCCTACCAAATTCCAGTTGCAAACTTTTTAATGGATCGATGAGCTGTCACTCATTCATCCGACTCATCCGAGGTGATACGTTTTACTTGAATCATAGATGAGCCTATGGTCAGCGAGATACGCCACGCCAAACACGTAAGCTCAGCATTGACCCTATCGCCAAGACTTCTACCCTGCATGGCAGTCTCAATTCAACGTTATGTTACTCATAGCAAACAAAATAACCGTTTCCTTGTTCATCTCCTTAAACTATAGATGCTAGGTACTAGCATGTGTCTCGTTGTCGCTCCACCTTCTAAGGTGCTTCTGGCCCGTTCTGTTCTTCTACTTCACCCATCCTCCAATAACATACCTCGGTGCTCATGGGATATGGCGGCGCTGGAGTTGATTCGAACATCCTTCTGATGAGATTCTCATTCTTGACCTCTTCCTCCTCCCATCCAACTGGTAGCTTTGCCGATAAACTGAGTTTCACGCCGTTTTCAATGCCATGCAGCTCTCCACAGCTTGCCCAGATCTTGTCATCATCACCCGTGCGGCGAGCCTCCTGCGTCCAGTGATTCACCAGGTCTTGAACCGTACAGCGTCGACATCTCTCGGGAACATAGCCGTCTGGGGGTGTGAAAGACTCGGGCGAAGGCCAGAATACTTCAGACGGCGAAGGGAGGCGGATAGTGGTAGTGTCGTGGTCGCACTCGTGGAAGATCCGTTCGCCGCACCGGGGCGACCAGTCTTGGGGGTCATTTCCTTGGGGTCCAGTCCACGGACACGTACAAGAGCCATTTCCGTCTTTGAAAGAGTTGTACAAGTTTGTATAGCACGTCGAATCCATGATGTGGCCGCATGGGAGTGCCAGAGAGGTGCCATCACAAGGGACTCTGCAAACGACGCATCGATGGCGAATGAACCGCCGCCGAACAGTCATGGCGTCTTCATCCCAGGAGGCATAGAACCAACGGAGGACTTTATTTATCCATTCCTCAATATTGCCCCAGTGGTACACGTCGGGAAGGCCAAGATCCATCTTCTCAATCAGCCGCAAGTCATCCTCATTGAGCCAAGGACACCGCTCGTCAAGCGACGAGGTAGAGTTGCCGTCACCCATCCTGATGCTTGGTCGTGCTAAGTGAGGTATGGAGAAGTTTATGTTATCATTCGATTGCTTCATCGAACAAGAACTCTTGTCCCAGCGATCATGCCTTCCGTGTGGCTTCTCTTTCGAAGTGCACCTGAGCCTAAATCTCTTTCGGCGGCTTCCAGAAGGAGCCCTTCGTCGTGACTCCCTTTAGTTCCACGGCCAGCGCCATTTTCCTATCATCATAGCTTCTGGCAAACATGAGAACGAATGGCTTGAACTTATCATGTCACGGTAATTTGTGGATTTACGGCCCAGATCCTCGGCACCTTCCTTGCAGTCACGGCGTGATGGCAGTAGCCTCCAGTAAATTCATTGAAACAATCCATTGACTTATTTTATATCCTTTCTTTCGACTGAGTTGGCCAAAGTCTCACTGGCCAAAGGTCAACCCTACTGTAAGCGAAAGAAGCGCAACCCGTATCAGCTTAACATCAGTAAAACGCATTCTCATCCCTCCTTTGAGGCACATCATGCCGATTCATCTGACTCTCCTTCCGCCTTCTGGCTGAGTCCCCAGGGCCAATGTTGGTTTGATCCAAAGCATGTCCCACCCAAGTGTAACGCAGCCACGGCATGGGCCTCCTTGCCGCAAAAGCAGCACTCTGCTCCTCATCCTTGTAGAACAGGGCAAGAAAGATCTGAATCGTAAATACAGCAGCATTCCCCGCGCAGTGTGACAAGTTTCCGAAGCGATTGTCCTCAAAGCGCAGCCCTAGACTCTCCATGACGTACTCGAAGCGCATCTTAGGCCAGTTGAAGCGTAGTTCTAGTTGCATGTCTTTCTGGAGATCCCATATCTGAACGTTGGGCTCTGCTAGCCACCCAAGTCCAAGCCTGCTGAGGGTGTTCTCTACAAAATTCGAGTCGAATGTAAGGAATATTAGTTCTCGAAAGCGGTCCTGTTCAATCTCTGCTTTCCGTCGATTCATCTTTCGAAGTGCCATGAGTAGTCGATAGAGTCTATACCCAACGTCTTTCTCCTTGACTATTTTTGACTTTCCGAAAGCAAACAGATAAGGCTCTACATGTAGCCAGTCCGATCGGCAGAGGTGTCCCCAGTGATCTTTGTACTCCTCCACAATGTAGTGATGGGGCGTCATAAGTCTGAACCAAGACGATCCGCGATCACCGGGCATTTTTCCACGCCCTCGATCATATAGTACGTTTCGCATGTCTATATATGCGATTCCAGCTTCAGTAAGAGGATGGTAAAGGTATCGTGTTCCATCAGCGTATCTGCCGACCTTGGTCATACAGAGGTGTTCGAAGTCCAACGCGACAAGGATATAATTGGTATTCGGCGTCTTGGCGAATCGAGAAATGGTTTGAGGGTCTAGTACGGGCAGGACCTCATCCAGGTCTTCCGGAGGCTGTGCTCGCAATTCTCCGCAACGAAATGGTGGAATATGCCCCAGGCTTTCCCCTGAGAAGAGTCCTGGTTGGTTGAACCATTCAGGTTCCTCCTGATTTGAAGTCGACATCTCGGGTCAAGAGTAACTAGCGCGAAGACTTGACGGGAAAATAGTATGTTCGAATTGCAAGTTCTCTATAAGAGAGAGCATGCGTGTCAGTAATCTTGCGGTTCTACCGTCTCGTTGATGCAGTCGTTGCATGAAAGGAATGGCCTTCTGGCATGGACATCCCGAGGGCCAGTATACAATATAGCCTCCAGGAATAAGAACAACTGATGAGGATTTTAACCAGTAGAAATAATTAATGAACTAGATAAAACCAGTCCAGCTTTGACGTTTAGCACGTAGGAGAAGCCTGCGAGAGAGACAAACGAGCTGGAGAACAGGTTGAGTAGAATTTTACTTGAAGCTATATAGCTGTCCAGGTTTCACTAGAAAGAACAGTACAAGTGAATAAGAACAGAATATGTCTGTGAACAAGGGACGAGGCGGTTTCATACTGGTCAAGCTTGCCACTAAACCGTGCCAGCAGTTTGCACATGAGTGCTAATGCCAGACCGACGACACTGTAAGCCAGAGCCGAGTCAATGTCACCTGGAAATCATCAGGTCAAGAGGTATGTGAGTGACGCTCTTTTTACGATTCGAGGACGTCTGTGGCTATTGTGATTCACACGGTCAAGAAATTCGACATGGCACTTTACTTGAGCATTGGATCACTCGTGAAATCCAGCCGAGAGTCACTCAAGTGATAGTGAAACTCATCATGAGTACCTTGCATAGCTTCATTACTCTATCATTTGTCCTCTCGTATACAGTACATCCGAACATGGCAGCATCACAGCCGACTCTTGGCCGTCAGATACGTCCCTCCCAGCTTGAGCATATCCACAGCCTCCTTAACCATCTCATCAACAATCTCTTCCGCAGGTTGTACACTCGAAATCGCCCCAGCAACCTGTCCCATTAAATAAGGCAGCTCAATATCCGCTCCCTCATCGAAATCATGCTCAATCGGCACAACACCCTTATCACACAGCTCCTTGATCTTGTCCGGCTTCTCATGCCACTTCCTGATATACTCGTTCGTCTTCATCCTTAGCGGCCGCCCCGAGATAACAAGCGTACGCTGCGTCTCGTCAAAGCCACACGAGACAATCTCGCTCTTGTGCTCTTCGCTGCAGCCCGCTTCCACCGAGGCGACAAACCGCGTGCCAACCCATACGCCCGCCGCCCCCTGCATCAGAGAACTTGCAAGGCTGCGGCCGGAGGAGATGCCGCCGGCTGCGAGGACGAGCGCGGGGAGGCCCTTGAGGAGCGGAGGGTGGTATTTCGCTGCTATGTCTGCGACGGCCGGGATGAGGACCGAGTTTGCGATGTCGCCTGTGTGACCACCTCCTTCGCCGCCTTGAGCGCAGACCAGGTCTATCCCGAGCTCGAGAGCTTTTGTCTACCAAGCTGCATCAGTGACCAGAACCCTTTTCTAATAGAACATTTTCTAATAGAACACAACAACTTACAGCGTGCTTCGGATGTCCAACCATATTCATCACCAAAATCCCCTTGTCGTGAAACCTTTCAATCACCTCCTTCGACGGCACACCCACCGCACTGACGAACAGCTTGGCACCGCTCTCGATGATGATATCCACCAGCTCATCCAGCTTTCCGCCCGTGTAATCATGGTTTGTCTTACGCGCGTTACCGCCAATCTGCGGCAATGCAAGGTCGACACCAAAGGGCAGGTCGGGCCGTGAGAAGTTGGCCTTCATCTCGGCGATGATCTCGCGGAGCTGGTTGGGCGTATACTGGAAGCCGCCGATGACGCCGAGCCCGCCAGCATTGGAGACAGCGGCGGCAAGGCGACCACCCGATGTCCGAGCCATGCCGGCGAGAACGATGGGATGTTTGATGCCCAGGATAGAGGTGAGAGGTGTTGTGATGGGGCCGGGTGTCGTCATGGTGAAGGTGATGATGGTGTGTGTAAGTGGGAGCGGCTTGGCTATGGACCAATCGGAAGATTAGCCCAGATCCTACGATTGAAGAGATAAATCCAAAAAACGAGCAAAACAATAACTGATTGTATGTAATTGATCTTGCTCTCAGCTTCCTGTGTAAAAGGAATGGATGGGGTCACGGCTTTTAACATCGCCAACCGATCAACCGGGGTTCGGATGCGGGACGCGGTTTAGTTTGCGGGGAGAGTGCCCAGCTCAGGTCCGAGGCATTTCCGCTTTGGGGAACCAATTCGCATCGCCATGTGCTTGACATCCCTGAGTAGCTCATGAGCAGAAATCACCTCTAGGCTCGGTTTTCAGGTGGACGTGACAAGACAAAACATGACTATTTAGAAACGCATCGATCGCTTTCATTACTGCTGCGTCTAGCTACCTACAAGACATGTCCTCTCTCTTGTTGTTGACAAACAGACATTGATGCCGTCGTCTGCTTGGATCGTCTTTCGCTCAAGTTGGTATCATACATACTTCAGGTCGTCCGGGCAAAGGCCGCTGTGCGCCATCACCATGCTTCATTAGTTTTACAGCGCAAAACGAGACCTCCCAAGAGCAAGCATCGCTCACTTTGCTCATATCAAATCACTTTCTCGACTCCCACGTTGCCTCACGCTCGATGCACGTGCTTCATGCTCCCCGCCATCATATCCGCCCTTCTCATCATTATTGAAAGTTCGGTAACCGCGCGGGCACGAATGCCGTCTTCTCCGGCGACTTTGTGCCGCTCGGCGGTGGTTGCGAATTTCTTGCCGGCCTTGCTGCTTTAGTTCGCTTGGCCACATGTAATTCCATGCCAGCTTCTTCCACAGGCTGTTCAGAGGCGTCTTTGGTAGGGATGCCTTCATAAACTTCATCCTCTGCCACTTCCGGCTTGGATTCGGGGACGGATCGTATACTGGGGCTTGTGCCCGCAAGGCCCCTCTCTGCTGCGAGCTGTGCTGCAGCCTGCTTCTTCCTTTCCACTTCCTCATCCTCCTCCTTTTGCAGCCTGTGCTCCTCCCGCTCCAGGTCATGTAGAGATGGCACATCCTCGACATCCGAAGCAGCGGGGAAAGACATGGATCGACGGCCCATTCGCAATGAGTCTCTCGAGGTAACCGACCCCAGCGTCGTCCGTGAGACAGTCCTTGAACCTGCCATCCCGGTTGCTGGCCGTTTTCCCCTACTGCTCGTCCTTGCGCTTCGACCGCTTCCGCCACTTCGTCCGCTACTTCTGTCGTCCTTCCTCACCATATCGTATGTAATTTCATCGTCGAGCGCAATTGCGTCTTCTTCGCCCTCGCCGTCGCTCGGAAATAGATCCCCTCGTGACCGATATGAGTCCGATGTATCGCCCGACCCAGTCGTCCCGCTTCGTTTCCTAGTCACCGGCAGGTCGCCAAAGTCGGAGCCATCATCAGAGTGCAATAACGGCATTGCCTCGCCTTCGCCATGTCTTTGTGGATGATCTTGCAGATCTGCCGCGCTGGGCTTGTATCGCAGAGTGCCGCCCATCTTCCAGGGCAGTTTGCTCAGAAACCCAATCGGTTGGGTGCTGGGAATAACGGTCGGATCGTCATTCTCGGTGGGTTTTCGTCGTCTGTCTCGAGTGCCGTAACTCATGCCTCGCTTCCTACGCGGCTGCTCCAAAGTCTCTCCGCCAGCAGGCTTCCGTTGGCTGCCGGTTCCAGCCAGCAATCTATCCCAATCGTCATGGCCCCAGGTTCCAAACAAACTGCCGCCCTGTTCCTCCTCATACCAGTCATCATAAAAGTCGAAATTGTACTCGGCCCTACCCCGCGACAGATCGCGCTCCCTGCGCCGGCGTAGGCGCTCTTCTGGCTCGCCAAGGCACACGGTTGAGCATTGTTCAAAAGAGTGGGTGATGGAGGAGAAACAAGGGTTGATGTAGTTGTGTTGAAAGGACCAAATTCCGGCTGCAGCATTCTCCGTTGCCGCCTCGGCGTCGTGCGCAATCTGATTCCAGCGTTGGCGCAGGCGAGGATCCTCGAGGAATGCCATGTCTGGGTGGTAAATATGACGTCGTAAACATGGGAAGCGGCGAGTTCACCAAGGGTCTTGATTCGGACGGGGGATGTTCTGGGCAAGCGGATACTAAATGGTCAACAAGAATTTATATCAAGAGCGAGACATCGTCGCAAGAGTCAAAGCTTGCGCAATCTGCAGTAAACCTGCAGTAACGTGAGGGTTGAACCGGGCTGCGACGAAGGTGCACGACAGCGGCTTGTTGGTGGCACGTGCAGCGAGGTGAGACGACTAATTAACTAGTACGTTACCTAGGTACCTGACAGCTTGTTGGGTGGTTGGGTTGAGCGGTACATTACGCGTGGGCGGTTTGGTGACTGGTGGGTAGGTACCATTGATTGATCCACTGGGGCTGTCAGGCATGCGGTTTGACATCCTATGATTCTTCAATCTTGAAACAATTTTTCTGTATGGAACTACATACAAGAAAGATATAATGCTGCTATTAAGTAATTCCGGGCTTGAATCATTCTCGCATCTCACGCGTCATAAATTTGGCATACCTGAAGCAATTCAACCCAAACGGTGACAAACTGATATTGAAGAGGAAAGGCATGCGTCTACTCCGTATGGTATCCAGGCAACCCAGCGAACTAAACAAACGAACTTTCGAACAAACCCATCAAGACAAATCCTTCACTTTCTTGGGGTTCTCATGTTCACCAGAACTCTCTCCAACAGTTCCTCTCGTGTGGCCTTACCATCTGGGCACAGATTTCTCTGTAAAAATGTACAATGGTCAGTTGCGTCGGTTGATTCTTAGTTAAAGTATCATCATGGCTTCACTTACCGCTGCCAACCATCTCCGCAGCTCCTCTTGTGTCCACTTGTTCGGGTCGCCGGTGGGATCTGACAGAGCGGGAAACATTCCTTGCCCGTCATTTCCCCAGATGGTGTATGCTGCTGCCATCGAGACAACGCCTCCGAATACTAAACAGGTGTCAGTTTGTCTGCATCACTCAGCTTACCCTGCAGAGAGCACACTTACAGAGAACGATGTTCTGAAAGGTAGTTAGCGGACGGTCTATAGTAGTAAGAGAAATGACATGATAGATAATTGCGACTGAATTGTCATACCTTGGATTTCATCATGTTATCCAGACGAGTAGCCATCGTCGATAGTTGGCCGTGGTTGATGGTTGGGGTTGAATACAAATGGAGTCGACTGTTCGAGACACAACGAGCATGAACTCAAGATATTGTCAATGTCGTAGAATATAAGTTTCAATGGCTCTCAGGTAGGGAGTTAAAGAATAAGCTTGAACGACTCGCCAACTCTCTTTATCGCAATGAAAGGTGGCCGTTTCTCCAAACTGCTGCCTTTCAAACCTGATTGAAGCCGGCCTCTGCGCCACACCTCGGTGATGACGCCTCCCATGCTTGCCCACCTCATGCGTGCCACGTTCAGCGACCGCGCCACGCTCGGTGGATCGGCGCCCAGCTTTCCCGAAACACGGCATGTGGTCCGTGCCACGGCCCCGCGACCTTCAACGCACAAAAATAATTCCTCCCAAAATCTATTGAAATCGCACACCCGAGCCTTTGACAAGACCCTGCCCGTTCAAGTCGTCCTATTGAACTACCGCCAAAATGCCTAAGGAGGTCGCTGATATCAAGAAGGTACGGATGAGAAACGATTGGGCTTGCTGTTTAATTCGTCTTGTCGAAATGCTGACTGATTTCCCAGTTCATCGAGATCTGCCGTCGGAAGGACGCTTCCTGTACGTTTTGACGAGAACCCTCACAAATTCCCACTGGACGGCCAGGCGTCTGGTCACGATGTCGAACGGAGAGGATTGGAAGAGCTGTTTCTAACGATTAACCCAACAGCCGCGCGGATCAAGAAGAGCAAGAAGACCAACAACGTCAAGTTCAAGGTCCGCTGCCAGAAGCACCTCTACACCCTGGTGCTCAAGGACTCCGACAAGGCCGAGAAGCTTAAGCAGAGCCTTCCCCCCAGTATGCGCTCCCTCTGTCCGCCGACTTCCCTCGCGACGGACTCGTTTTGATGACAGATCCTATGCTAACCTGCGAACTCAGCCCTGCAACTGACCGACGTCTCCAAGAAGACCAAGAAGTCTAACTAAGAAGGAGGTGGTTTGCGATGGGCTGCTTTGGGTTGTGGGAGGATTCACATGCACGAATGGGCGTCTCGGGATACCTTGCATTTCATGTGCTCTGAAAGGAGGATACTCGGATAGAGTCCAAAAAGTAAAAAGAACGATTCGAGTCACGACGTAACAAACTGGCGCATCAAGTCTTGTGTGACGAGGTTCTTTTGCTTTGTTCGATTTGCTAATTACAGAAGGGGCTGAAACTCATAACGAGAGACCTCAAAGCCCCGAGCTTGGAGTGCAAGGCCGGATTCCACGTTGCCTTCCACACCCTGGGACAAAAACACCACCAGTTCCTCAATGTCTTCGTTCTTCTCAATCCTCCATCCTCCCCATACCCTCTGATTGGGCTCTGCGCTAGAAACCTGGCCCTCGACAAGGCGATACTGTTTCTGAAGCTCCTCCTTCTGGTCAGGCTTCACTGATATTCTCTTGACGTTCAACGGCCCTTGAGCGAAAAGATCGCCTCGCAGATCATCTTCGCTACCAGCGGATTTCAGGTGGAAGAGGAGGACAACATCGGGCCCCTCGGCGATATGCTCAGGAAGTCCGCCCATCAGGGACTTGTTCTCATCACTCTGGATCCATTCAACATGTTCCTCAGGAGAGTCCCATGGCGCAGTGATGAGAAGGGTTGGTGAGGTGGACCTTTGAATGTAGAAGTTGCTTGGACTGCCGTCGGGGTTTCCCTTGAGAAGTTGCGGTCGATGCTGACGAAGCCATTGAGCTTGGACGCCTTGGGATTTCTTGAGGAGATCGAGGAGATTGTCCTCATCGTATCCGCTCTTTAGCTGGAGGAAGGCGACTTCGGTGACAGGCATGATGGACGTAATGGTTGGTTCAAGTGACATGCAGAAAAGCTGACGAAGACCCGAGAGAGCATGCGGATGGAGTTTTGATGCGGCAGTTAGGCCTCAACGCATTACGTTGAAGCGGGGTTGTTTTCGTGAATCTCTGTCCGAGTCTGAACCATCCCTGGATAGCATTTCGGTAGTCAACCGCTTTTGCCGTGAACTCCGAGGCTTGCAGTGAGTTAACCATATTTGAGCAAGATTAAACATTGAGAGGACGTCCACGCTCATGTTGATATGGCGGGTGATGTCGTGGACGACTCTGGCGTTGACTCGGCCGAGTTACATCTTGGACTGGGTGCCAATCATAGATTGTCGTGCGCTCGAGTCCGACTTCTTCAAGAATGCTAATTTAGCGACAATATGATAACTTATCCATAGATCAATCGGTGCCAAAAGGATACTCTTATCCAATTGTGCCCCTCCAACGAGCCCACTATTCCTCTCCCGGATTTCCACCCTCCAGGAACTTGAAAAAGGTTAATGTGTTGCCATCTGGATCCTTGATAGCAAACTGCCGGAAACCCCACGGCTGATCCTGGACATCTTGTACAATCTCGACATCTTTCTGCCCCTTGAGAGACTCGTAAAGCATGTCGAGCTGCGTGGTGCCCAAGGCGATGTAAGCTGAGCCAGGAGTGACAGTGTCGCCGCTGGGCTTGAAGAAGTAGAAGTTGGCAGCAGCTTTGTCGCCAGCAAAGATGGAGCAGAAGGTGTATTGAGCCTCGTTGTCACCCTCTGGCTTCACCGATGCGAGTGTGAAGCCGAGCATATCAACGTAGAACTCGATGGTTCTCTCTATTGATTGGGACTCGAAGGTTGGAATGACCTTCCAAGCTGAAGAAATGGGCGCAGTCATGACTGGCTGTAATGGTCAGACGTCAGAGTATCTGCAAAGTGGTAGATCCGAATACGACGAAGCCCTCAAATAGGGATTTGGGATGATCGAGGTGAGAAGAAAAATTCCCGTTGGCGACGACGCAGAAGAAGAGTGCTTTGCTTTGCCCAGTAAGAAATCACCAAGGATACGGATACGGATGCACCAATCGTTACAGTACAGTACATCTGCAGGCACCGGCATATTTTCTGTCGTCATCCCCAACTACGCCTCCTCTGCGACGTAATTGCCGAGCCCTTCTTATTACGAATTCTATGATATCCGTGGCATTGACTTTGGTCTATCATTGCTTGCGTTTGTCTGCGTGTTGCGGCTGTAGCTGGCTCCTACATACAGGGACTGATACCGAGTTTACAGAGGCCTCCCCCTGTAAAAGCAGCAACCAACCAGACCCAACTTCTCCAACTGGAACTGGCTGGTTAGTGCTGCGACTACCAGCTGAGCCTGGGAGCTGTGAGCTGTGAGCTGTCACACGCCAGCTTCTTTGGTCCTATTGTCCTTGATAGGTATTGTCATCGTCATCGTCATCCATCACGCGCTCGTAAACTCTGTTCTTTTATTTCTCGACGTTGGTCCCCTTCTCTAACGCGGGCCTCGCCGTCCTCTCTCTCTCCGTCGAGCCACTGACATGACCTGCTCCATGTTGACTGCTGCTCCTTGCTTCTTTGTTCGCTGCTGCATCCAGCCCCTGTCGTCCTGAATACCTGGATCAACAAATCGCGGACGATCCGGCAGGGAAAAGACCCAGGCGTGTAAGTGTCAAGGTGTTGGCTGCTCGCTGGTGGTGGGTTGAGATCCCAGATAAAATCAAAGTCCGAGTCCTAGACCGCCTTTTGTATTCTTCCAATTGGCGGCCTATCATTACACACACAGGCTCTCGCTCTTGACCGACCCAGAGGACGCCGTTGCTGCGCTTGTTTGTTGAGCTACCTCTCTTTGTATCTCTCTCCCCCTTTCCCACTCCGTCGATACCTATCGGACAAGTCCATAACCCAAGCTCTTAGGTTCTTACCTTAGCATCGTCCTGTCAAAGACCGTTCCATTCTGTCTGAGCGTTGGTAGCCACGATCAAACACCTGCATCAGCGGGCACTCGCATCCGAGCCTTTGCCTATTCCGGCGGACGCCGTGCCCTCACAACGTCTTGCTCCTGCATACCTACGCTTGTGTTGCTTGACAGTCTGACAAGTGGCGTGTCAAAAGGCAGGTACGGTGATCCAGGTACAACTTTACAAGCTGCAAAGTGCGGGGGATTTCCAGTTAGTATTACAGCATTACACATTTGCACGGCAATACCTCCTGCCAGTCGCAGTCTTCCATGGACTGCAACTAACGCTCCTTCCGTGACGCTACGATCCAGACTTTCCAAATTACCCATTCATTTGCGTCTCTGGCTTGCATTTGTTGGGAGAGCAAGTCCGTTGCTGCCCGTCCCGACTTCGACTCTTCCTTCCTGAAATTCCTTACCTCCGCACCTACACTGCCTTTATCTTATTACACCCCCGCCCGTTCTGGACTCTTTGATCTCTTTTCCCCACCCCCTGAAGTACATCAACAACACGACAACCTCGAAATTACCTGACCTAGATCAACCTCGACTCCTTTTCTTCCTGTGACGCTTCGATATTCTGACCACTTTTAATCTTGACGCCATATTCACTTCATCTACCCACGCTCCAAGGACAGCAACCCAGCGTCGTAAACAAGTACCTTGCCTTGTCCCGAAAAAAGCTCCGTCGCACCGCACAGACCTCGAGGCCGCCCACTCTGACAAGGTGCATCTGCATCCACGCTCACTACTCATTCGGATTTGGAGTCTACGATTCAACACCAGGATCCAGGACGCGCGACTCGATCAACTGCGTCCTGATGCCCTCACGAGATCCCGTCATGGTAAACGGCCTCAATGGGAGCCATTTCAATGGCCATGGATCCGATTCCGGCTCGGAAACCTCTGGTGACTCCAGCAATGGCATCGGCAACGGCGTCCACCGCATGAAGTTGGACCGCAAGATGTCTAGTCCAATGGCACCTCCTTTCATGGTGTCAGCACCAGGAAAGGTCATCGTCTTTGGCGAACACTCTGTTGTCCATGGAAAGGTATGACGCACTCGCTCTACAATGCCAATTGCATGCTTACATTGCCATTGGCGCATAGGCAGCTATCGCCGCGGCCATCTCGCTGCGGTCCTATCTTCACGTCACCACCTTATCCAAATCGAAGCGCACCGTCTCTCTCCGATTCACAGATATCGATCTGGTTCACACCTGGAACATTGACGAACTACCATGGCAAGCGTTCCAGCAACCATCCAAGAAAAAATCATACTACTCCCTCGTTACCGAACTCGATCCAGACCTCGTTGCCGCCCTACAACCACACATTGAAGTCGTCTCCCCCGATTACCCGGAAGAAACTCGCAGAGTGCACCGAAACTCGGCATCCGCCTTCCTCTACCTCTTCCTCTCGCTAGGGTCGCCCTCTTTCCCCGGCTGTCTGTACACCTTACGATCGACGATACCAATTGGCGCTGGCCTGGGCAGCAGCGCATCCATCTCAGTCTGCCTCTCCTCCGCCCTCTTGCTTCAGCTACGCACCTTGTCCGGCCCTCACCCAGATCAACCCCCAGATGAGGCCCGACTGCAAGTGGAGAGGATCAACCGATGGGCCTTCGTATCGGAGATGTGCATCCACGGCAATCCCTCGGGCGTGGATAATACTGTGGCAACGCAGGGCAAGGCTGTGGTGTTCCAGCGCATCGACTACTCCAAGCCGCCAGCTGTTCGACCGCTCTGGGATTTTCCCGAATTACCTCTCCTGCTGGTGGACACCAGGCAGGCCAAGTCGACAGCGCACGAGGTGGGCAAGGTAGCCAAGCTCAAGCAAACCCACCCCAAGCTTGTGGGAACCATCTTGGACGCTATGGACAAGGTCACCAATGCCGCTGCTGATTTAATTGGGGACCCCAAGTTCGACAATGACTCAGAAGAGGACCTCACCAAGGTGGGTGAGCTGATGACCATCAACCATGGTCTCCTGGTGTCGCTTGGCGTCTCTCACCCTCGCCTGGAGCGAGTACGAGAGTTGGTGGATCATGAGGGTATCGGCTGGACGAAACTCACTGGTGCTGGCGGTGGTGGCTGCTCTATCACGCTTCTCCGACCTGACGCCCCTGCGGAGAAACTCTACAAGCTCGAAAAGCAGCTCGAGGAAGAGAATTATGCCAAGTTCGAGACGACCCTCGGAGGTGACGGCATTGGCGTGCTCTGGCCCGCCGTTCTCAAGAACGGAACCAAGGAAGATGATGAGGGTGGCATGGAGATTGACTTGGAAAAGTTTCTGGAAGCCGAGGGCACCGAAGGTGTCGAGAAGCTGGTGGGTGTCCACGGGGATACGGGAGAGAGAGAGGGTTGGAAGTTCTGGCGCGTCGAGAGCCGATAAATGTCCCCTCGCTTTGAAAGAGTCTGTGCGTTGTTTCGCATGCTGTATCACTCCGCTGGAAGAGTAATGGCTCTAATGTACTATATGGCTACGAGCCAAGTGACGTCCGTCATGAACCGGGTGGAAAAATCTAGAATAAAGCGACTGGAAGGGACGCGCTTGGCTTGGAGTTATAGGTCCGTCACCTTGGGGGTTCATATATATGGTTATAATCCTGTAATGCGATATGGTCTTCTTAGTCATATGGTTATTCCACCTGAGTTATTCTTAGCTGAGTTGTTTCATCTGCTTTCGAGACGTCTTTAGGGCGGGTTTCATGATGTAGCATCAATGCAAGAAGAATCCAGTCAGGATGTTGAATAAGTAGGTAGATATCAATTAAGATTGTTCCGTGCATTCATGACAACCTCATACACATCGCAAAGCCACATCCCAAGCCAAGTCAACTACTCCTTCGCCCCATCATCTGCGCTCTTCAGCAGCGTCATCCGATACTTCCAATATCCCTCACGCACAGGATCCCACTTCTCACCCAGCCGCCTCAAGCACAGCTCCGCCCTTTCCTTATCGCCCTCCTCATCGTATAGCTTAGCCAGGAAGTCCAGCGCATGCGAGCTGCGCACTTCCTCAGCGTCTTCACCCAGCGCGCTGACAAAGCCCTCGGCAAACTCCTTGACAGATGCCAGGGGGCGAGCGCCCTTGGCTAGAACGCCAAGGAGATAGTTCCACGGAGATTGGTTTTGCGGTGCGAGACTAATCTTCTCTCTGGCGTAGTTGATCTCGCGGTCGAGTGTTTCTGCTGGGATGCGAGGGTCTGCTTCCGTGGGACCGGAGCCGCGTGTTGAGGCTGTTGGATCTGAGAAGACGAGATAGAAGCGGTGCGACCAGCCCGAGTTGTTGCGCACGTCCTCCTCAATGTGGTTCTGTGTAGATAGAAGCTCACTCATAGTCCACATGGACAATTTCGAAACAAGATACTGCCGATACGACCAGACATGGTAATTCTTGGCATCCTCCGCCAACATGGTGGTGATGAACTGCGTCTCGGAGCGAGCGAGCTTGCGCACCGTCGCATCGTCCTCCTCGATGATCGGGTAGTAGTATTCCATGAGCAGCTGGCGGTGGTTCCAGATCTGGTAGTTCTTGAGGTTGGCGAGTGCGACCTGATTCAGCCAGACGATCTCGTCGGGGACGCTAAGCTTGAGGACCGAGACGATCTTGAAGCGGAAGAGCCAGACGGTGTAGTGCGCCGGGTTCATGGAGATGACGTGCTCGGTGAGACGGAGGCTGCGAGGCGAGCACTCGTCTGCGGCCATGACGGCGCGGAGGTAGGAGACGGCTATGATGCTTCAGTCAGCCGACCTGTCGCCTGTATCCTGGTCTTTGATGAAGACGTACCCTCGGCGTAGTCGTCCGGGTAGGCTATCTGCGCAAGGGCGCCTTCTGGCTCATCTTGGGGAATGGGGATGACATCGTCCCACTCGGGATCCTGGGCCAGAGTGCCCGTGATCTCGCCGTACAGGTCCCTCTTGAGCGCAGCCATAGCTTTTCTCCTCTTCTTTTCCGCGTCTACTTCCTCAGAAGATACTTGGTCCTCAGCGCCTCTCTTAGCTGCCAGCTCCCGCTTTTTGAGGAACTGCCGATGCTGGATCTGCAGCGCCGTAAGCTTCGCGTGCTTGAGGCTCCGCTGCTCAAGCTCGTCGGGCGAGTATGAGCCGATGTCTCTTCCCGAGCGATCCTTTCCCCAGGCGTAGTCACGCGGGAGACGGCGGATGGGTAGGCCTTCCTTTGTGACGAACTTCCAGAACTCGCGCTCGGTCTTGTTGGAGAGGGGCACGCGGCGGTTGGCGACGGGGAGGATGAGGTTTACGTGGGCGTATGCCTTCTTCTCGGCGGGGGAGAGGGAGGG